>JBBPOM010000176.1:0-39747 GCA_038091455.1 Leccinum uliginosum
CCGACCACCTTCTAGGGTGATAGAAGACTCGCATTGGGATCTCATTCAATATTGCTGGTCACCGGAAGCGGAGAGACCTACCATAGGGACGATAATCCCCATGATCACACAGTTTTTGAGTAATTGTCCACTGTCCCGTTCTCTATACGATTGGGGCGAGTTCAACTCTTGGAACACTGACTCTGTCGGGGGCGAATTTTCGTCGACTCCGAGCCGAACACCAACTCCAGGTTCTGCTGCGATCACTGACGGGTATGTAGTTGTTTGGTTATGATCCTATGGTGCAGTCACGCTAACATAGATATACGAATCACTTCAAGACCGGATCACGTTTTCCGTGAAATGTGAGTACTTTGAGGGTTTGAGACTTTGCAGGTTTCATTTCATTCTTCCGGCTTGTACAGCGCTCTGGGAAATGGGTCGCCTTCTCCGGCAGCTCCGTCTTTCTTGCCCTCGACGGGTAAGTCGACTTTTGTTGTCCAGCGCGTGGTTCCTCTCGATGACGATAGTAGCATTTGTATATCCTGACTCTCATGCTGGAGCGCGTAGGGGGGATTATGATTTGGAACCCCCTTATAAAAAGTTGCGGACTTAGGGGATTCACCGCGTGCAATTGGAACAGAGAGGAGCGATGATTTCAAGGACGAGGAATTTCACTTCTGGACCCCGGTACGCTTCAGGAAATGGTCTGTTTTGGTTTCGACGATGTCATTTAGCCTTCTCCGTATAAGTTTTATTAGAATTGACTTTCAGATCGTCGTTTACATAGCTTAGTGAATTTATGTTCGGACTCTCGATGACTCGCATTTTGCTTTTATTTTCCCGCCCACGTGAACAGGCCGACGTTGACTGTGATGCTTCCACACTGGACCACGCTTATATGGGATTGTTTAATGTCATTTTTTCATAAAAGGGTTTCTTGCTCACCGCGGTCCCTAGTCCTCCACGTATTAGAAACTACTTACATGCTCGTCACAGCTGCGGCAGCCACTGCGCTACTGTCGGCCGCCCAATCTCTGCAAGACGGGAGGCGAGAGGAACAAAGACCCCAAATTTGCATAATAGCCAGAGGTTAGACAATGTGTGAGGTGATCGAGAAGAAAGATGGCGATCCGGAGGGGCGTCAGCATCAGCCACAAATAAAAGACTAGAGTACCCACCGATGGGCGAGCGCCACTGATGCACCAAGCTACTCACGCCACTCCTCTCCCGCCTCCTCGTCGACGCAAACACGATCGTGGATCCAGTAGAGACCGGTGACGATGTTATCGCCGAAACGGAACCAGCGACGCAGGAAGACATCACCTCGCCGAGCTCGACGTCCCCAGCATAGTTCAACCGGTTCGGCTTGAGCACGACCGTCGACCCGTTGGACACCGTGGATCCGTCGTCCCTGTCTCCATACCTGTCCCTCATTAAATCCAGTCCCCGTTCGCGCTCCAGATCGACAGCCACCACGTCCGGCGAAGACGAAGACAACCGAGTCTTGACCTTGACCTTGAGTGATGGCAAGGGCCCGGTCGAACCATGGGGAAGCCGAGCCGGATCATGATTTTGTTGTTGATGTTGAGAATCATCATGAAGATGAAGACGACGATCCCGACGCCCATGTCCCGCGACGACTTCGTACGGCGGCAGTCCCGCAAGCACGTACCCGTCGCCGTCGTCTTTATGCAACAACGTGCGTGGGTCCATCCTCATCCCCGGAACCGACCTGGTCACGTGCATGGCAGCATCCTCCATGTCCGTCCACTTGGCCGCCCCGGCGTCGAGGCACACCGACCCGCCCTCTCCCGCTTCCACCATCGTCATATTCGTGTCTGTCCTCTGTCGGCTCCGCCCGATGAGCATCCGCCGTTGTTCCTTGATCGCCATCTCTCCTTGGATCGAGCGGGGAAAGAAAATCTGATCGGGTATCAAAGATTAACATCCACGAAGAGAACGTCACATTTTTGACGAGAAACGATACGTACGACGAGTGTGATCCCAGACGACACGACACATCCGATGCCCGCTACGATGGCCAGGAAATCTATATTTGACATCATATGGACGGACACGTGCTCAGCGAAGCTGTCACCGGTGCTCAAAACAGCTTCCGAGCCATCTCACCTGTCGGGAACCTGATCGAGGTCGACGTCCAATGTCAGAATAAGATTCAGACGGAACGAAATAGGAATATGACGCACATTTTATCATTGATGTGTTGATGAGGTCGAACGCCGTCGACGCCGAGAATGATGAACGGGACGGTAAACAGAAATCGAAACACGACCCGGATACACTATGCGACGGAAGTTTTCAGAACAAGAAACGGAGATAGGAGGCCGTGAGACGCACGTTCAGTTCATGGTACGTGGTCAACCGCAGCAGTGTGTCTGGCTCCACCTCGTTGTCTTTCTGAACGAAAGAAGAAAGGTATTGTCACACGTCAACCGAGATGCTTAGGATCTAACCAAACAAGGAGAAGCACTCGCACCAGGTTGTCAAGGAAGGACGGAAAGGTCCACAGAACGGGTAGGAACCATATTGTCAACGACAGGCTCGCGAGTCCTCCTACTAGAAACGTGTACGCCTCACACTGCCCAAACGTTTCGGATCAGCTTGTCTTGTACACGCACGCATGGAACGTAACAGGGAGGATCCTGGGTCCAACTTGCCTTGTATACGTCGCCCCGCGTGAGAATGGTAATCAGGGGCATAGCCACTACGGCGATGCTAGATCCGACGGCCCACATTTTGAAATACAGACTGTGGAACCAGTCTTGCTGTGCCGAACGAGAGTTGACGAGAAAGAGCCAAAAGCAAAGTTCTGCAGGCAAAGACGCGATGTCGTCAGCTTCGGTTTTTTATGCCATTCGCCGAGATAGTCTTACCTTCTAAATGCGTCAACCTACGGCGGCGTCGTTTCATCGTCAGTATTTTCCAGGTGGGCGTATCACGGCACGTGTGATGTGGGGGGAATTAAGACGAGGAAGAAGCCGAAACGCTCACAGTTCGAGTCCCCAGGCGATCGAAAACGACAGATACAGCGGAAATACCGCATTCCGCGCAGCCGCACTCCACTCTGGGTAAGGCGTGGGTATGACTTGGCGAATCGTTTTAGAACATGTGCCATGATGCTAACAGAGCCCCGGACAGGGACATGGCAACAAGGATACGTACTTCCGAGCCCCGGGACGACGGAGAAACCGTAGTTGTATTTGATGATGGCAAAACCGACGGCGTACACGATGATGAAGGGCACACTCAATAGGTATGCGTACTGAAATGGTGCATGATTCACGTCGAACGTGCGGAAGAGGAGGGAGAGAGTGTACCGTCATTAGCCGCTTGAACACCCCGGCATAAGGTCCATGATTCCACCTGGAACAGTGTTGAGGTCGACGAGAGCTGGTACCAAGAATGAACTGACCTGAGACACCTGAAGCGATCAAAATACCAGAGGTGGTATACGAGAAAGGTGCCCAGCTGGGGAGACGATCGGCACACGGTCCTCGAGGGAAGTGGCAGGAACGTACCATGACGGCCAGAAAGGCCCAGACGAGATAGACGGCGGGAGACGTGTGAGCCATCCTTGAGCCGGAAAAAAAGGGAAACCAAGGGAGAAAAAGCAGCGATGAGCCGCCGAGGCATACTAGTACTTATTATAACACCAAGCATGATAAGGCTGTTATATGATCGGACTCGGACTCGGAACGAATGGAAGACTGATGACTAATCAAATGTCTTACCCGACCGACGACGACAAGGAAGAGCTTCTTCTCAGCTGTCGCTTCGGCGATCTCCCCGACGTCCAACATTTCTTATCCTCCTTCGACCCCGCCCCCTCCGTCCTCGATGCCATCCAAGACGACAACGCCAACACAGTCCTCCACATGGCAGCCGCGAACGGTCACGCCGGTGAGTTCTTTTCAATCCATTTCAATTTCCAAGGCTTACTTACACGATCAGACATACTCGCACAGCTCCTCCCGCGCGTCTCCATAGATCTTCTCGCACACCGTAACAACGCCGGATCGACCCCTCTCCACTGGGCGTCCGTCAACCGCCACCTCGACGTCGCAAAGCTGCTCGTCCAGTTCTCTCCCGGACCAGGGATCGATCTCATTGACATCAAAAACAATGCAGGACGATCGCCTCTTGCGGAAGCCGAGATCGCGGGGTGGGATGAAGGCGCGCAGTGGTTTGTACAGGTCATGCCTCTAGACCAAGTCAACGAATCGATCGAGGAAAAGGATGGGGATGAGGAGGAGAGATCAGGAACAGATCTACCGTCGTCGCAAGCGATCGAGGTGGAGATACAGGATGCAGACGGTCGGCTTGCAAAAATGTCTATCCGTCCGAACGCATCCATATCAGATCGAGAGCCATCGTAATGCAAGATCGGTGATACTGTCTCCCCACGCAGCGGTCGACCTGACTTCGGACCCGGTCGTAGTCGTATCATTATCGAACCAAGAGGCTAGTGTCAAATGATATGCTTATCCGTTGTATTAAGTGATCCCTAGCTTCCGATCGTGATGTGGTGGCTGAAACTATCACCACTGATACGGGATGATAGGTGGTCATCTGATGTCTACTCCCCGATAGTCTGCGTGTACAAATCGATACCAAAGAAATAACGTACGACTCGTCATCCATGCGTCATTGCACGTCGATGAACAGACATGAAGCGTCTCGACGCAGGATCGTTTTCGTACCTGTCTCGCCACGACGGCCCGTCCGACGCATGCTCCACGCATCCAGATGCACCAACAGGAGACGTCAATCTCAGCCTCTCCCACCACATCTCCGCCAACCCCCCCTCGACATCAGGCGGATCATCCATATACAGACACCCCGGCCCCCATGCCCGGCCCTCCGCACCTGTCGCAATCACAGCCGCAGTCGGCGTCAACATCGCACGCGTGGTCCGTCGTCGAAGCGGGAAAACCCCATTCTCATGTCCAGGTGGACAATTATCCGCAGTTGACCTCAGACTCGCACTCAAAATGACCGGCGAAGGCGACCCGCACCGTCCGCCCACGCGTTTCTGCGGCACCACGTATATCCCCCTTGGTAGATCAGATATCAGACATTCGTTTGTCGTCAGCCTTAACGGACTCCAGGAATCAGAATGCCACGCTCGGACATACCTGCTGCCTACCCCATGGATCTCTGTCTGAAGCTTCACGTTTTTCAATGGCGGAGACGAGTACCGACGAAGTCTTGCATCTATAGCCTTGCGATTTTCTGTTCCATCGCACGTCGTCCCGGGGGTTGTGACGGCTTGGTCCTCAGTCATCTGTGCATGTGAGCTGCGTATACGCCAGTTGTCAGCCTCCACCTCTCGTCTCTCTCGGGGCCAGGACACATCGGACCACTGATACTGATAAACCGTGTGACGAGAATCCCGCTCTCGATCAGCAGCCAGAGACAATGGCAGCCTTGCGCTCACTTGTTTCGTCCGGTAAAAATCATCATCCTCATCCCCAGTAACGATAGACTCGGGGTTATCGTCGCCATTGCCATGAACGCCCCATTCTGTCGGCAGGTAACCGGCACTGGTGGCTCGCCTGAGCGAGCGTGGTCGTCCAGCATCCAACGGAGCTTCTCGTGGTTCAATGATGGAGTGATGCGCTTCCTTATCTGCCGGTCGCGAAGCTTCGACGTGCCGGGTACCGACGCCGAGTGTTGCTTCATCGTTCGTGCCATCAGAGCTCGCACTGTCGTCGACGCTGCAAGATAAAGATAGATGCTCGGAGCTCGAGATGCGATCAGACGCTGTCAAGGCCATTGTTGATCCAATATTGCCTTGGCAATTGACGCCCAGTGTCTTGGCGCGAGTAGAGACCGTATCCTTTGGGAGGAGCACACTTTGATCAAGCTCGGGTGTCAAAATGCCAGCTTCGCCACCAGCCGCCAACTCCTGGCATGGTAACGAATCACCCTCCTCACACTGCCGCGAGATAACCACTGCCATTATGTGATCCGAGCCACAAGTCGACGGATCCGGCGACCCGCTCCAGGTCCAGGTCCAGCCTGTCCAGGCCGAGCTTGAAAATAGCCAATGCGTCGCATCCAAGACCGATTCTCCACGCGTGTCCCGTTCCAGATGTGCCTCGTGGAGCCAAGCACCAGGCACAGACGATGACGACATCAAAGAAGGATAAGGCAACGCCTTTGTGCTCTCGCAGCCGATAGCCTCAAACGTACCAGTATATCCGCAGTCGGGCTCGGTCGTATCGCTGATGATGATCTGATGACGATGATGGTCGCGATAAAGTCTGCCCGAGCCACCCGTCGTCGTCGAGCCCACAGCCACAGCCCCTTTCGAGTCCGAGGACCGCCCTGCGTCAGGCAGAGGTTTCCGCTTTGCACTCTTGTTGGAACCATGCCACGACGAGGCAACGACGATCGCCAACACGAGGAATAAAAGAAGGACGCTGTTGCGTACGCCCGCCAGAGCACCGTCGTTTTTGAGGACCAGCCCCGCATTCTCAGCACGCCACATGTGCGCGTGAGAGTTGGCGAATCGAGAGCGAGAGAGGGTGCCAATGGCGTCGGCTCACTATAGTGACTGTGTCCGTGCTCGTGTTCATAACTATAGCTTCCCCGCCCGAGCGTGGCAGAGGTGGGTACCGCGTCAAAGACAGATGTAGAAACTATTACTGCAGCCATTTCCATTGCCACGGAGTGGCAAGGCATCGTGTCCGTGGTCTGGCGACGTTGATCCGTCGGGGTACTGGATGCTGACCTGGACAGGGAGGACGAGGACGTACCTCCGCTTGGACGGAGGGCATTGCGTCGTAGTATAGTAGGCGTGCAGAGAACGGCTGGCGTCGTGGTGACATAGTCGACGTCGACATCGACGAGGTGTTTGGCGAGGTTTACGATCCAGGAGCCCACGGAAACGTTCGCCGAGCGATGTGCGAGGTCAAGAAGGAAGCAACAGAAGAGGCGGACGTGGAAGCGCAGCACGTCGTCAGATGACGGGACCATTGAAGAAGTCTGGGAGGAAACCGCGATCTAACAACAGCAAACAAATCGACGTCCTACTAAAGTCAGTGCGCATAGTCACATTACAGAACTTATTTTCAGGATCCTTGGCTACACAAGTGTCCGAGACGTTATTCGATGGCGAGGGGTGAGTATATTATCTATTGGCGCAGCTGCGAGCTCGAGCTGTATACTTCGAGAATGGTATTCACCCTGCCATCACTCAGAAGCCTATGAGCGGACGTGAGGCGCAAGCATGCCAGTCATGACACGTGCACGCGAGGGACGGTGGATCGAAAGCAAGAGAAGGTGCAGATAGCGTGAGTCATCATGCTGACTGTCCGCCTCAGCATTCACAGCCATAGCCGAGCGTGGTGGAGGTGGAGACCGCGTCAGAGACAAAGGTAGAAACTACTGCCGCAGGGTGGCAGGTATCATGTCCGTGGGCTGGCGAAGCTGATCCGTCGATGTGCTGGATGCTGACCTGGACGAGGGCGAGGCGCTTCGTTATCTCAGGCCGCTTGGAAGTTGGGTGGCGGGCATCGCGTCGTCTCGCGTCGTTGTCGTTGTGAGCGTCATCACTGTCGTCTGTACGAGTCTCCCGGGGTATCGTAGCTCGTTGGGCATCCAACGGAATAGTGTAGGCGTGCAGACGCCCGGCGTCGTGCACAAACTCAACATTGACTCATCAATGAGGTGTTGTGCGATGTTGACGACCCAGGAGTCCAGGGGGCCGTTCGGAGAGCGATGTGCGAGGTCAAGAATGAAGCAGCAGAAGAGGCGGACGACGGACGTGGAAGCGGAGCACGTTGATGGACAACAACTCCGCCGGCCCGAACTCTCGGCATTGCCGAGGGTTGGTGGGACTTCTGTGGTGCATAGATTCTACTATGCCTCCGCAAGCCTCGGGCTAAGGACACCATAATACGGTGTACATCATTTGCACTCGTGGTGTAGCAAAACGAGCAAAACGATGCAATTTTCCTTTACTCCGAAGGTAGATGAGTCTGTGGTCACAGAGTTGTAAAAATTCAAGTCATATCATGTTTGCTCCACTGATATTCACTCCGACGGGTCGTATAGTGTAGTGGTTATCACTCGGGATTTTGAAGCATAACTAAATTTCCCGAAACCCAGGTTCGAACCCTGGTACGACCTCCACATTTTTTCCAAGGTCAATGATGGGCCAAGCCGTGTCAGTGACAGCCTTTTTTTGATGGTGGGGGCAGCCAACATTGCATTTCTAGCAAATTTCTAGTAAGTAATATTACCATTATCATGGGCAACCTCCGTTTGGCATAGTCCCAACTGATCTGCAAAACTGCTCGTGTCGTTATCGCTGAAGACACTTCCGTGGGCCCATTGTCCAATCACAGCTCCTGAAATTTGAATTCGAGCCACGAAAAGGATTTAAGGGTCCTAAGGGTCATCTGAATCCAAACTAAAAGGTTAAACGTAACTTTTGCTCACAATGGCAAAGCCCACTTTTTTGGGCCAATGCAGAAAAAAGTATCGTAAAGACCCTTAACCTTCCGTTTTCACTCGAGATTTGAGAGCTTTGGCTGACTTGGAGGAAAGAGCAAGTATTCTGCATCAAACGGTGACGTTACAACTCAGCGGTGCAGATGACGGTGTGCTCTAATGGACGTAACCGTTCGGATGCTCTTCGCTTCCCTGGCTCTGCCGCTCTCTCGCTCAAATTTTCAATGCTGTCCTGCCTAGAGGACAAGTCTGAGTCACACTCCACTGACGCATCAAGCAGTCGATGTGCATACAAGTCAAATGTACCTTTGAAGAGAAACACCATCTTCCAAAGGTCCTGCGAGCCATTATCATCATCAACCACCGTCCACTGATCGTGCTCTAGGTTCTTTTTCATCAAGGATGCCAACCCTCCTCCTCCCAAGCCATCTATCCATGATGCAATTCTTACTCCCGAGGCGTCGGCCGGTTTTCTTAGTCGCCTCTGGTTTCTATGGTTGACTCCCTTATTGTCCCTGGGATATGCTCGGCCTCTTGAAGCCTCAGACTTGTACAAGCTTCAGGATGACCACTCGTCAACTCGGATTGCCAACGCAATCCTCACGTCCTTTGAGCGCCGGCGGAGAGAGGCGGCGATATATAACGAACGACTAGCAAACGGTGACATTAGCCCTGGTCTGAAGGGCCTATGGTGGACCCTTCGTGGCGTCCGGGCGGAACGGGAAAAGGCCTGGAGGGACAAGAATGGAAAACGCAAAGCTAGTCTCATTCTTGCCATGAATGACAGTGTCAAGTGGCTCTTCTGGTCTGCTGGAATATTGAAGGTCGTAGGTGACACTGCGCAAATCATCAGCCCGCTCATCATAAAGGTTTGAACTCCCATTATCAACCATATATAAAAAGCACTTACCCCTGTGGTAGGCAATTATCTCATTTGCTGCCAAGTCGCATGCAGCGCGTGCTGCAGGTAAACCCACTCCTCCCATGCGAACTGGCCTTGGACTTTGTTTTGCTCTCCTTATTCTACGGCTCATTTCATCCTGGTGCACGCAACATTTCTTTTATCGTAGTATGACCTGCGGCGTCCTCTTGCGGGGCGGTCTAATCACTGCAATCTACTCACGCGCCCTTTCATTATCTCCTCGCGCCCGCATAGAAATGTCAAATGGCAGACTGGTGAACCACATCTCCACCGATGTTTCCCGAATCAACTTCTGCATGGGTAATTTCCATATGTCGTGGACTGTACCCATTCAGCTCGCTATGTGTCTCGTCCTGCTCCTCATAAATCTTGGTCCGAGCGGGATAACCGGCTTTCTCCTTCTCGTCGTTGCAATGCTAGCCAATACGATGGTGATCAAACGTTTCTTCCGCATGAGGATGAAGAGCATGATCTGGACAGACAAACGTTCCAAATTGATCCAGGAGATGCTGAACGGTATGAGAGTCATCAAGTTTTTTGGGTGGGAGGTCCCCTTCTTGAAGCGAGTTGCTGAATATCGCCAGCTTGAAATGGGGTATGCTATTCTATCCCCCGACTATTTGCTCTGAACTCGTCTTCGCAGTTACATACGAAAGCTTCTTGTCCTTCGAGCTGGCACGAACGCGTTTGCGTCATCGCTCCCTGTGCTAGCAAGCGTGGTCACATTTGTTACTTACTCGTTAGCGGGCCATTCGTTGTCCGCCGCAAATGCCTTCTCATCTCTTACCCTCTTCCAACTTGTCAGGATGCCTCTCAGGCTTCTCCGTGCGTGTACCCCCTGTATTCCGTTAATCCGGCTAAGTTGTTATGCTCCGTAGCCACGTCATTTGGTTCCATTGCAGACGCTTTCGCCGCATGTGGACGTCTCTATGACGTTTTCGAGACTGAAACGTCGGATAGGATTCTATCGATCAACGAGGATCTAGATGTTGCAGTCAGGATAGATGGCGCAGAATTTACTTGGGAAAGTCCTTCCCAAAGATCCGGGGATCTAAAGACAAGGCACGATCCGCTGGGTGCACACGGCAGGGGCAGTGGAAAATCCAAAATAACGACAACACCAACATTGCAATCGGTTGATGAGTTCAATACCTTCAAACTTCAGGGAATCGACATGGAAATTCCTCGTGGTCAGCTTGTTGCCATCGTCGGGGTAGTGGGGGCGGGCAAAACATCACTACTTCAGGGCTTGGTTGGTGAGATGAAACGGGTTGCTGGCACAGTCGAGTTTGGTGGTTCCGTCGCTTACTGCGCTCAGACTGCTTGGATTCAAGTATGATTTTTTTTCTCTCCAGGTTACCGTTATGGAGCATTGACTTGGTCGATCTAGAATGCGACAATTCGGGAGAATATCTGTTTCGGACAGCCTTTTGAAGAGGAAAGATATTGGAAAGCTGTCCATGATTCCTGTCTGGAACCAGATCTGCGGATGCTCCCTAGCTACGACCTGACCATGGTCGGCGAGAAGGGTATCTCACTTTCCGGTGGTCAGAAGCAACGAGTCAACATCTGCCGGGCTATATACCGTAATTCGGATATCATCATCTTTGACGTTCGTCCTCTTTTTCATATGAAATCAAATCCTTGACATTCGTTCATCGCTAGGATCCTCTCTCTGCACTTGATGCCCATGTTGGGAAGGCCGTATTCTCCAACGTTCTCAAGCATGGCACAAATGGCAAAACCCGGATACTTGTTACGCATGCCTTGCACTTCTTGCCAGAAGTCGATTACATTTATACGTTAGCCGATGGCAAGATCGCTGAGCGTGGTACTTTCGACGTACTGATGGCTGGAGGTGGATCATTTTGCAGGTTTGTGGAAGAATTTGGCTCGAAGGAAGACAATAAGGATGAGATCCAGAACGCTGAGGATGAGATTGGACCTGTTCATAACACGAAACGCGAAGGGCGCAGTACCAAAGGCAAAACAATGATGCGAAAAGAAGAGCGGAATACCGGCGCCACCTCACTCAAAGTTTACCGGAAATACCTGTCTGCTGGGAATGGTACGGTGCTCGCACCAATTCTCTTGGTGTCTATGGCTGTTTTGCAAGGCTCTAGCATCATGTCGTCGTATTGGTACGCACATTTTACATCTTTATTGATATAGTTTTCACCTCAGTATCCCTAGGCTCATCTACTGGGAGGAACAGAAGTGGGGTCATACGCAAAGCTTCTATGTTTGTCATCTCCTTTCCCCGTTTGTAGTGTCTCAGCTCAGTCTTGTAGATGAGCATTTATGCCGCGCTTGGTGTTGCTCAAGCGGTCGCCTTGTTCTTTATGGGTTCCGCCTTTGCAATGCTTACTTACTGTGCATCGCAAGAGTTGCATAAAGTAAGTTCGTGCAGTTTTTGCGAACAATGTTGCTGATTAATATTAATCCTCTCAGCGCGCCATTGTCCGTGTCCTGCATGCACCTATGAGCTTCTTTGAAACAACTGTGAGTTGAGCGTGTTGCCGTTGCATTCGTAGTCACAATCTCTGATCTTCACATCCCCCTTATAGCCTCTTGGCCGCATCATTACTCGCTTTGCTAAAGGTATACTCAGCGAGCTTTCAATATCCTTTTTGCTAAGTATTTCATAGACATAGACACAGTCGATAATTCGATGAGCGACTCACTTCGCACGCTAAGCTCGACAGCTTCCAACATATTCGGCGCTACCATCATTATATCCGTTATCATGCCTTGGTTTTTGTTGGTCAACTTTCTTGCGCTGATTTACTATGTCTTTATTGCCATCTTCTATCATGCGAGCGCAAGAGAAATAAAGGTACGTCTTTCGTGTGGTATATCTACATGAAAGAAAAGGAGTTCATTCGATTACAGCGGCTCGGTACGTATTTATTCAGACCATCACTTTTCTTGATTGTTGATCGATCACAGATGCTATCCTACGCGGCTCTTTGTATGCTCACTTCTCCGAATCGTTGTCGGGATTGACGACGATTTCTGCATACGGAGAAACGGACAGGTTCGAGAGAGAGAATATCGAACACGTTGACATTGAGAACCGGTGAGTTACAATGGACATTGAACGAATCGTTGTAGACTCTGAACGGATTCCCAGCGCATTATGGTTGGCTATCGCGAATCAGGTGAGGAGGAAGCTTGTTGCTAGTGGTCGTTGTATGATCGCTCATTCGTCCGGCTAGCGCTGGCTCGGTTTTCGCGTGGACGGCCTTGGAGCGCTCCTTACCTTTGTTGTTGCTATTTTGACGGTTGGTACCCGCTTCAATATTTCTCCAGGACAGACCGGACTGGTTCTGTCATATATGATCAGGGTGCAACAGGTAGGTCACAAAAAAGTATCGTTGGCAGGCTCCAAGGTATTGATATACCATCCAAGACTCTCGGATGGATGCTTCGTCAGCTTACGGAGGTGGACAACAACATGAACTCCGTGGAACGAATTGTCTACTACGCCGAAGAAGTCGAACAGGAAGCACCGCACCACATCAGCTCAAATACAGTTCATCATTCCTGGCCCTCCGAAGGCGGGATTGTCATGAAAGATGTATTTATGAAGTATCGGCCTGCGTTACCTCTGGTTCTTAAAGGTTTATGCATGACCGTTGCACCAGCAGAGAAGATTGGCATTGTTGGGAGGTACTCAACGATTCTCCGCACCGTAACCTCCTTCATTCACGATGTTTGTAGAACTGGAGCAGGGAAATCGTCAATCATGACAGCTCTATATCGACTCGTGGAGCTTTCATCGGGAAGCATAGAGATTGATGGTGTTGATATCTCGACAGTTGGGCTAGAACAGTTGAGAAAGGGGCTAGCGATCATTCCGCAAGACGCTGTAAGTGCTACACAAGGAGACGAAGAACGCAGGACTGACCGCTGTTTTAGTTCCTTTGTAAAGCCATCTACCTGTTTGATCATGTCGTTTGGCTAATGTGTTGATCAGTCGATGGCACTCTGAGGTCTAACCTAGATCCTTTTGGTTTGTATGATGATGCTTGCCTCTGGGATGCCCTCAAGCGGGCGTACCTCGTGGACGCAGACGAGAAACTACCTCCTCCCCCTTTGTCAGCCAGCCAAAGCGACGAGACACTACTTCTTTCGCCTTTGACAGACACCCAAGGCGACGAGACACTACCTCTTTTGCCTTTGTCAGCCACCCAGAGCGACGAGACACTACCACTTTCGCCTTTGACAGCCACGCAAAGCGACCAGGTTGTGAATCGTTTTGGCCTAGATACTCCAATTGACCATGACGGCAGTAACCTGTCAGTTGGTCAGGTGATCTTTTCTTTTTGTTGTTGTTTTTACTTGGTTATTGACCGCTTCCCAGCGATCATTGGTATCCTTGGCACGAGCCTTAGTCCACGAAGCGAAAATTCTCATCCTGGATGAAGCAACAGGTACAATCTTATGCATTCATTGTGTGATATGTTAGGAGCTCAAGTCTTATGTATGTAGCATCCGTGGATTACGAGACCGACAGAAAGATCCAAGATACGATCGCGACAGAATTCAAGGAGCGTACAATTTTGTGCATCGCTCGTACGTCTCTTGAGTCGTTCCCCCGTGCTTTTGTCGACCGTTATGCAGATCGTTTGCGCACAATCTTATCATACGACCGCATCTGCGTTCTTGACGCTGGCATAGTCGTTGTGGGTATTCCCCTTTCTGCATGGAAGCGTCTGCTGATATAGGACAATGAATTAGGAATTCGATACTCCGGCGCACCTGTTCAACATTCCTGACGGACTTTTCCGCGGAATGTGCGATAGGTCTTCTATCTCACTGGAGGATATCCGCTCTGCGTCGAAGCGGTACTAAGAAAAGGAGCCCGGAGGGATCCGGTTGTCCATGGATAAGGTTTGTTTCTCGCTTACTGTGTTACTCTTTTCTTTGCAACGCAGCACACACCACACCAATGAGGTACATTGCTCGCTCTACAGTCCTTACATATTCCGTATCAACACAGCAAACTTCCGCTCATTCTGTTATGGACATTCAGTGTCTTTACTAGACGATACACTACTTTTCAATACGGATAGAATTAACATATCGGCTGTTATACTTACTTTCTGGCATTGCTTCTTCAGCTTGCCTTAGTTCATAAGATGTACCGTACAGAATACCACGCTCGTTTTTACTTCAAAAAGCTCTCAGGCTTCTCGTCTTCAATCGATTTAGAGACGCTTCGTTTCGCCGGACCTGATTCTGGTTCAATCACGGGTCCTTCAGTACGTCGCTTCTACTCGCCAAGCTCACGCCCGTTTTCTTAGTGGAATATCGTGAGATTCGGAACAGTCCGCACGGAGACGGGATTACTTTACATTGGAGATGCCTCGTACTTTTCTAGGTCCATCTGTTCTTCTTCCGCAATGTTACTTTCTTGGTACATATAGCTCCCCGGCCCTGGATGCGCCGAGTATACATATGTAACATACCACTTGCCATAACAACCAGGGGTACCCATTTCGAGCGCCCCATTGTCCATCACGACAGACGGCTTCAAAGTAGAGATGCAGAGCCCACCTTTGAGTGCCTCTCGTCGATGTTTCAACCCTGATTTTCAAAGACTGGTCGAAGTCCCGTCGTCAAGCCACGCCCTACGTCTTCGGAGAGTAAGCAAGACGTCGAGATCGTTGATGGGATACGGTGATACGCATGATTGGTGTTGAAGTGTTTCAATGTTCGGATTCGTTCGGATCCACCCGCGGTCACGGTGGTGATATTAATCAATATTGGTGGGGAGGGGTGGGTTGCGTTGCTGCGGCACCTCAGCGCTCAGCAACAGCAGCAGATTCCGGATCCGCCCCTCGCGAGACGTGGCATGAGAGAACCTGTCGTAACTCTTGTCCTCGGAGACACATCCTCAGCCTAGGAGGGACCCACATGGTCATCCGCTCGCACATCATAATTCCGTTCGCATCAGTTGATGTGTGATTCCCCCTCCAATGGAGTTTCGTGAATCTCAAAACTGGAAGACTCTGGCAACGCCCACGCACGAGGAAAGGGAAAAGAAAAGACGTTCGTCCCTTTGAACGACATTTGGCAATTGTGTGCATTGACGGAGGAAGAGGGGGGTTTTGATTGGAATATGAAAGAAAGAAGGAAAGGAAAGAGCGCAAAACCGAACTCGTTTCCAGATTCGCCAGCGCGTCGGCGAGGCAAGTGACGTGAAACTTGTCAGGAGGGTCTCGCCCCGTGACGGTAGTAGTACTTGTTCTCTTACTTCCTCGGTTCACTCAACTACAGCAACAAAAACTGCGACAGGGTCCCCACAACACGCCGAGACAAGGAAGAAACAACGCAGCATCAACGAGCTAGGACCAGTGTGGAAGCGCAAGGCGTACATTTCGCTAACGCTGGAGAGGTGCCAACCGGTTGACCTCCGTGCTGCGTGTGTGGAAGCTGCCCTGACTTATCTCCGTCTCCGTACTTCACTTCCGCGTTATCATCGAGTTATACTCGCACCACCAAACCACCCTGCAGCAAAAAAGTTTCCCGCGTTTTCTTGTTGCGACCACCCAGAGACAACACTCAAGGACACTATATCTGTCTCACTGCCTAGGGATCAGGTGAATACAACATTTCCACTCGCCCCCAGTTTTGACGCTAACCCGAACAAGCTTTACAAGTATACTCGGGGACCTCGCGGGCGACTCCCGGATTCAAATAACGCCTCAGCCTCGAGGTGCGAAAACTTTGCAATTTTTCGGTAATACGCGCGGATTACAGTGCCACCTCATACCTGATCGGAAAGGAGCGAGCACATATACGTACACCTCTTCCGAACGAACGTTCTACCCACCATTTCTCGATCCAAACTTTCGGACAGAACCGACTTGTGTCATCGTTTGGTCACCTGATCAGAGCCTTCTTCTTCGGCCGATAGCACACAGACATGCCAGAAGAGCGACGTGACGAGGCGGGGGCGGAACAAGAGAGTGCGGAGACCAGCCAAGGCGGAGATTCAGATTTGGGGTCTGCCATGAGGATCGTGGGCGGCGGAGGCGTGGATGAGGCGTGTCGTGAAAAGGACCGAGAGGCCGTGTTTTCGGGTGACGCGAGCGAGGGTTCGGCGGGCACAGCGGTCACCGAGGTCGTTTCTGGCGAATCAGCGACGGAGGAATGGAGTCAGAAGGAGGAGAAGAGCCCGGCTGGGGGAGGTGGGGAGACGGGTGGAGTCCGTGAAGATCAACACGAGGCTCGGTCGAATCGCCGCGTGGGCATTGTGTGTGCGCCTTCAAATTACAAACGCCCTCAGTCACTGCAGGATCTCAAGTTGGACGGAGGTCGTCGTCTGAGCACGACTATCAGCACCGCCGGTACTCCTCGCAGCGCCTCCACCGGGACGACTATTACAACTCCATCTGCAGCACATACTTGCTCTGGTCCGCCAGCCATCCCTCCACGCTCACCTCACCGTCCTCGTCCTCTCAATCCCACATTTCCTCCAGTTCTCGTCGGAACAACACCCAAAGCAACCGCCTTTAACATCGCCATCGATCCCACCCCACCTCTCGACGACTACGACGACTACGACGACGACGCTCAACTGATCCTAATGCCTTCCCTTCGCGAGAGCTTTGGAGGCTCTCTGACGGCCCTGCTTGCTACCCTCGAGGCGGAGACTCTCCATGACAAAGCCTTGCCTCTTCCTCCAGACCAAGAAGACGAGCTCAACATCGACTTCAGCGACGAGATAGAAGAAGAAGACTATGATCCGGATCAATCCCAGCCCTCTTCTACGGACAGCCTCACCCTCGACGTTCCAACAAGCCATGCTCCCACGGGGCCTACCAGTACACCCAATCAACCGACCGTCATGTCAAAGAGAGTCCATGCCCTGCGCGAGCTGCTCTCTTCAGAACGCGCATACGCATCAGATCTAGCATTGATCCGTGACATACACATTCCACTCGCTCTAGGCAAGTCACCCCTTTTTACGATTGTCAGCACTGATCCTTGAACGTGATTTGCATCGCAGGGCAACCCGCTCCTTTCAACACCAACGGCACCTCCAGCCCGCCACCCTTCTCGCCCGGTTCTGGCTCGGGTTCATCATCACGAACGGTATCCACCGCTTCCGACTCTTCTACAGCTTCTTCACAGCTTGGCCCCCCAATGACCCGTGACGACGTACGTATCATATTTGGGAACATCGGCGATTTGGCAATGTTCTCAGATCACTTTGTCGACCGCTTGGAGGAAGCCCTCGGTGGCGCCCTCGACGGCGGCGGTGGCGAAGATACAGTTGGAGCATTGTTCCTCGAGATCGTGAGTGTGCATGTTCTCTGTCTCTGTGTCGCTGATTCACGCATTGTCGGTCGCTGTGTCCAGATCCCAGCCCTCGAACCCCCTTATAAGACATACATCACTCGTCACCCAACCGCGCTCGCCCATCTCAATGCCCTTCCTCCCTCTTCAGCGCTCTCATCTTACCTGTCTCACACTCGGACACTCGCATCTTCGCTGACTCATGCATGGGATCTTCCATCTCTCCTGATCAAACCGGTACAGCGGCTTCTCAAGTATTCCCTGCTTCTTGGTGCCATCATAGACGCCACTCCCGACTCTCACGGTGACCGTCCGGCGCTCGTAAAAGCTCGCGAACGAATGGAGGAAGTGGCCAGAAGCGTCAACGAGGACCGTCGGCGTTGGGAAGTCGTGCGCGAGGTTCTCGGAGGTGCTCCCATCCCCATTTCCAACGGGACGGGCAAATCAAAGAAAAGCAATGGCACTGTCAATGTTGGCGTGGGTGCTGCCGCTTCTGCACACCTGAGTCGGATAAAGACCCTCCGCGTGCCTAAGAATAGGGACGTCGTGGAGAACGCTTCCGATAACGCAGAAGCTGTCGAGGTGGCAAGATTGGAAGGCGAGTTGCAGCGGTATGCGGTGTTCTTGGACAGGCTGGCCAAAGACGTCAGGGACTGGCGACTCACCATGCGCCACGCGTTGGTCGCGTTATGGCAATGGGGCATCACTTTTGGTGCCGTACTGGGGCTCACCCCTTCGCCGGCCGCGTTGGACGAGTCCTATGCCGGCGAGGAGCCTGATTCCGAAGGACGATCAGAAGCGTACGATGCCTTCACGTTGTTGTTGGCCAGCCTTCCGAGTCTCTGTGCGGACATTGAGCAAGAACTGCAAAGCTCGTTCATCCCCTTCCTTTGCGACCTGAAGGGTATGATGGAGCCTCCGACGAAGCTCCTGAACGCGATGCACTCACTCGAGCCGCTGCACGTCGCACTCCTTCACACGCCCTTTCCGCAGTCCAAGTCTCGTCGACCGGCGACCGCCCTGTTGACTGCGTCGCAGTCCTACCTGGCCCTGCGCTCTGCGTTGTCGTCCGAGTTGCCCATCCTTTTGCGAGCGATGGACAAAGCGACAGGGTTGGCGGTTTATATGATTGCAGAGCGCCAGGCGGCGTTCTATGCCTCTGTGGGAGAGCGGTGGGCTGAGCTATGGGATGCGCTCAGGGTGGATGGAGAGAGATGTGGTGCAGCTGAGGAGACGTTGCGCGTGTGGTGGGAACGATGGGGCGAGGTTGAGGGGCGTCTTTCGGTAATGAAGATCGCACACAAGGACAAGTGGTGGGCGGAGCGAGAGAAGGAGCTGCGGGACCAGGCTGCGAGGGCTGAAAGGGACCGGGAAGGTGTCCGGGAGAGCAACGGGAGGGAGCGACCGACGAGGAAGTCGACCGCGCCATCGTCGACGATACCGACGCCCGAGTCTGGACGTGCATCCGCACATCAAGCATCGCCGATTCCTTCGTCACAAGGAAAGCGGCAGAGCCATCAACACCAGCTATCGAGCGACACGACGTCTGCGAACCGCAGACGCAGCGGAAGTACCTCGGTCACCCTGCAGCGCCGACCATCTGATGAATCCCTCCGCTCGGGCAAGTCGACCAAGTCGAATGGCAAGTCCAGTCGGAGCAGTCGAGCGGACGACGAGCCACCAGTGCCTGTGCCTCGTCTCAAGCCCAACTTTGCCCAGGTAAACGGCAATGGGCCACAGCGGAGGAAGAGCAACCCTGCAATCTCGCCCCTGCAAGCGACGCCATCGCAGTCTTCGCAGGTCTTTGTGGACTTTGAGAACCACTACCCGCCGTCGCCGCTGACCCTTGACATCTTTGATGCCGAGGAGCTGGATTCGGAGTATCGTGGACGGACTCGACGACGATCGAGCCTCAAGAATAAGCTTACCGACACATTCCGACCCACGCATCACCGTCGATCGTCTTCCGTCAAGTCCCTGGGTGCACCGTCATCGCTCGCACCATCATACCACTCGTCAGACGCACCTCTACCGCCATACTCCCCATCGCACAACCCGCAGACGCAGACGGCCAATGGCTCTGGGTCTGCTCATCAGACACGTCCATCGCCCACGCTCGCCGCCACTCGCGCGCTATACACCACCCGAGCGATCCACCCCTGCCTCCCGCCTACTGGTGTTTCCTATCGCGGCCTTCCATTCTTCCAGCTCGTATATGGTGACTCGTTTGACGTCTTGCGCGAATACGGACATCCCTCGACGCACGTGGACCTCCCGCTCTATGTAGATGACGGAGAGGACTGCCTGCTCCTCGTGCGGGCGAGAAGTAAGGGTGGTGGGTACGAAGCGGGCGATGTGGGTTGGGCACTGGCGAGTTTCTTATTGCCTGTCGACTGAGTCAGCAACGTGCTGTTGCCAGCACACTGATGGCTGATTGTATATTTTGGGGTTTGCTTCGATACGCGCGCTAGCTCTTCCTTCTCCCTTTCACTGCTCCCTCCCTCCTCACCACTGCACTTATCTATCTATCGTTACGAACGCACGCACGCATGCCACACACCCATTCGGAGAACATGGATAGACCCGCACACATTTTTGATTTTTGCCTACCCCCTTCATACCCCATATCTGGGCCATACCTCGGAAGGAAAGAGTCAGATGCGACAACCTCCCACACATCGCCCCCGTCGTGGACTATCGATTGAGATATCGTGGCATGTTTCATAGGCGGGCGAGGCTAGAGTTTTTTTTTGGTGTTCTCTACATCCATCATACATACATAGACGTCTTGTACTAATCACGATTCCTTTGTGTACCCTTGACTGCATTAGCATCGCTTTGCTGACTTTGTTTTTCCTTATCGCGTTTTACACTTTTTCGGTGCATGCATTTACCTTTCTTCGACTTCGTCTCATACCTCCTCGTCCCGCTCCTGTTGTCCTGTTTTCTTGGTTTTGCCGTCCGACGGTGTTCGGCGTGTAGCATATGACATGCCATGGGTGACTTCATTTGACTGATCAGCTCGTACCAGAATACATACATGTATACGACATTGTGGAATAAACGGGTCTCATGGGCCCGGATCAGGTTCGCACCTGATCACGAGATGATCACTAGCGGCGTTCTCCTATTCCAAATTCGAGGAGAACAATATCCATCCGCACGTTCGGGCCGCGTTGTCCTCCGGTGACAACAAACGCCGGGCCTGCAATGCCTTTCTTCGCATGCGGTGTTGACGGCATAATTTGACTTCGAATGGTGGTATTTCCGTGCTCTGCGCATGGGTGATCATATCAGATCAATCACTGTATTTGCTCTCTAGAGCCAAAAATCAAGTCCACTGTCCGCTTGTGGTCAATTTCTCTCGAAGGGTTGCTGGAGCGGGTCTTTTTATGTAAGTTGACCCAATGCCGTCCGACTGGACCGTGGGTATCCTCAAGGCCCCCATGTTGTGACAAGCGCGACCGTGGCTGCGGCATCATTACATATGAGTGGGGTTTCGCCATGTCGTCAAAGTTGACGTTACCCCCACGGAATAGAGGTTACTTGACCGTTGTCCGGAGTCACCCAAAAGGTTCAATCGTACCTGGTCCTCGGTCTGCCGCTCTTGTGCCCATCCATAGCCGTCGGAGCTATCCATCCTCTGTGTTTCTACTTACCTTTACTGACTCACCAGGTAATCAGATGCCGTGGTGCACTGATCATGCATGGATGCAAAGGGATATCCACGAGTCCCCTGTCCTGTGCACGGCGTTCTCCCGACCCAGTTGCGGCTAACCATTTACATAAGTGCCCACAAACCCGAGCTTGTGAAGGCAGAAACCTTGCTTGATCGTTCCCACGGTCATCGTTGGAGAAACCTTGTCAAGCAGGGCAACTCCGACTCCACCCTAGAACCACCTCCGCGACGCATTAGTACGATCAGCGAAAATACTGAACTGGCCTGGAATCCATTCCTTTTCTTTGTGCCCACAGCCAGTGTCTATCGGATCAGGCCTGTGCAAAATCACGGAAGTTCCGATACCCTCAAATTACAGCATCAAATTGGCACGATTATAGACGTGCCGAAAAGTCAGAAATCAGACGACAGCGCAGAAATCATCGTTTTTTGTGACCAGTTCTCCTCGCATCGTTTTTGAACGAAAACTGAGTACATGTTTAAAATTAGCAAATAGGCATGATACTCCCTTATTTTGTGAAAGGAATATAAAGCTTTCCAGGTACCAGTGACAACACGAATCTTGAATGCCAAACGATTCGGTACCACATGTAGTAGGTGGGCAGTCCTCCAAAAGATCGTTATTTCGACATTCACTGACAAGTGCAGAAGGTAGTACATAAAGCTGGCGTTTTTCGTCCGCACCGTGCTTGGTTTAATCAGAGCTAATCACGTCAAAGTGCACGATGCGGCATGTAAGCCAACGGGTACGGCAGATATGCCAAACCGGTATCATGTATAGGTGAGCATACGATGAGTCGTTCTGGAAAATATTATTATTTCGATATTACGACTTAGTGTGCGGAAGGTACATAAAGCTGGCGGTTTCTTCCTGTGCGTCATCACAATCGTACTGCGCTTGATTTAATCCTGATAGAGCCAACCACGTCAAAGTGCACGATGCGGCATATGAACCACTGGCAGATACACGTACACAAGCCTACAGAGTACGGAATAAACGTATCAGCAATCCGATTTGCATCGAGTCACATGAATCGACCGACCGTATTTGGCCGTTGATGAAGCCACGCCCTGCGGATAGTAATCTACATCCTACTACTAACCGCTTCTCATTCAAATTTATCGAATATGTCCTGGAGGGGATTCCAAGACGTTTCTGGCTGCTTCCAGAAGTCATGGCGAACAACGAACGACGAGTGACGCGAGCGAACTACCTATCCTCTTCGATTAGTAATAACGGATGTGCTGCGATTTTGTTGATGCGAAACTGGGAGCCATCCCGATATGTATATATATATGCACATTCCACAGAATATTTCTATCGCAGAACGAGGTTTGGTGGACCCACCTCGGCAGAATATTCCATCGTACCTTGCCTTTCATTCACTGCGTGAACATGATCGAGGGTGGGGCTTTCCCATGCCATGCCAAGGTTGGCTTGGTTAGAACGGGCCTGGGTATGTGGCGTCGTGACTCCCCGTCACTGACTCAGTTTGCGCTCTAACCTACAATGTGGTCGACAGTAAATTTATGGCAGATAGAATCTCACTGGCATGGAAGGCTACCCATAAGGGAAGATGAGGTGAAGGACAAGACGTCGCTCTTTCTGTGGTTCTATTGAATTCCTTGCCATTCTAGAACATACAGGCGACCGTGGCATGGTTGTTCATTAGTACCTAGTGGCTCGATCTATCCCAAAGTCTGTGTCCACCTCCACCTTGTACCTCGCACCAACAAAAACCGTGGTCTAAAGTGAACAATGGTAACAATTTGGGGGTCCCAGGAATCGAAGGCCTTGAAGCCTTTGCTTCCTTCACTTTTCCTTCTTTATTTTTATGAGACAGATTACCATGGGTCGCCTTCCGACCATTTCAAATCGGTATTTTGATCAACACGTCATAGCGTCGTAGCGAGGACGATGCGGATCAATGAAGTCCTCAGGCTGAATGTGGTCCAGGCCCCAATGGCGCCCGTTTGACAACACTCACATAACCGAATCCTCCAATCAGAACTCTCAAATTATGACGAGAAAGGATAATCCAGGGTTGCTTCGCTTGCCCAAAGGAGTGAAATCCCTGATCACGTTGGTGGCGTTACCGATTACTAGTAAGTAGACCGCATCACAACCACTGGCATGTGCACGATGGGCCCGTACACCTGTTTTCCGGGTGGTAGGGGGCAAAGGTGGCTGGTGGTCCATCTTCTCACCCCTGCCGAGAGCAACCCATGCCTGAGCCAGCGTGCATGCGGTCGCAAGCACATGACAACCTTGAATGGCGGTAGTTTGTCATTGTCGGGATGGGGTCCAGGGACGGCCGTGAGAACGAGGGTAGTATACATTCGGCATACAACAAACTTTGGAAAGAACACGGGATTCTGGTTCCTTTCTGAGAAAAAAGAAAGAAAAGTGGGAAAGGGGGAGAAGAGAGGAGAAGGATGCTCGATATAATACAACACAAAACACGAAACAATCGCATTGAAGGAAACGTATACACCCCCCTTTTTTCCGAACAAAGGACACGAGGAAAGCAAGCATCAGGATAAAGCAGGAGCATGTTAGCAATCAGAACCGAATGTGTTCGGGCTCGTGTTCCTCCGGTGGGACAACTTTGCCCTTGGCGTCGAGCGGCCAGAGCGAGTATTTGAAAAAATTGGTCGGGTCATAAGTTTCCTTCACTTCACAGAGCCTCTTCCAGTTCTCTCCGAAACACGCCATGACGCGGTTGGGCTGTTCATGTCTCCCTAGGAACTGCTCATAGAGTTGGAACACCTCTACACCATCGTGCACGAAAATACTTACACTGGGTAAAGGCCCACCGACGGTGACAGGAACGAGTGTTTCGGAAATCCACTAGATACGTCGTGAGCAGACTGACGGGGTAAAATGGAGGAATGTTGTCACACATACCTCCTCGGCGGACTCGACGCAACGTGGATCATCAAAGTCGATGTCCCATTGATGAAGGGCAGTAACGATAAACGATGCTTGACGCTGCGACTTCGGCAAGCAGCTATCCTCGAAGTCGACCAAGGCACCGCCAGCGAGCTCGAAGAGCCAAGCTGGGGAAACACAACATTTGCCATCAGCAGAAGTTGACTCCAAAGATGCAATCCACAAGTTACATACTGCAACCAATAGGTGTGTCGGCGAATTGCAGCACCGTTTTGTTGATGATATCATCGGGAAGCGAGCTGATCAGGGCGGAGCGAATGTACCACTTGTTTCCGGCTGCGTCCGCGTGTCGTCAATCACTCCTTCTGCAGAAGGTGAGCTTAACGACGTACCGTTGCCTCTCAGCACTTGTGCAACACTGTCCTGTTGATGCAGGAATGATTTCTCGTCCACTTCGTTTAGCAAGCAACGTTCACCGTCCCAAGACGAGATGGCCTGAAGAAATTCTTGCCCCTTGACTTTAGGCCCGACGTAGCATATTTGGATGACGACGAGGGAGTCTTGGCCAGCAGGTCCCGCAGTGAGGAGAACATTTGCATAGAGTTCGCGTGGTGCACCCTTGACACAGTCACGGAAGTGCTTGATGAGAGATGGCGCAGTTGCTCGGTGAAAACGACTATGGATAAAGATAAGTCAGTATATAAAACCACAATCAGTGTCGAGTATTACTCACTATACGAGACTGCCAGCGAACACCACAGGAACAGGGAAGGCTTTGGCTTTATATCGTGTAACGACACCGAAAGCCGGACCGGCTCCGCGAAGCGCCCACCAGAGATCTAAATTACCGTCAATGGCCTGAACCAACACTACACGGGATGTACTAGCCTGAATTTTCTTTTTCGCTGGCGATCACGATGCGCCCATCTGCAAGCACCACCTCAGCCTCAACAACATTGTCAATGCTTAGTCCATGAAGACGACCGAGGAAACCGAAACCTCCAAGGAGCATGACAGCAGAACCGGCTGGATGAGCGGCGCTGGAAATTGGACATTCAGTCATGATGATGCTCCCGACATTTCGGGTAAGACGGTACATACAAAGGGATGTGATATGGCACAGCGCTACGTCCGCCTGACAAGGATTGCGCTTCCAAAGGGTTGGCGGCACAGAATTGATCAACTTCCTTTTGCCTCATTCCTGCACCAAAGGTAACATAAGCATGCGAGTGAATAGGGGTTGCGTAGGTGAGCATGTTCGGTTCGGAGGCGAGGAATGCGGGAGAAGCAAACATTGAACCAGGTAATTGCCGCACAAGTCGGGACGTCGAAGACGCGGGCGGAGGATCCTGGATTGGGCCGTCGTCGAGGTACCCAAATGGATCTGCAGCTACTGAGGGGGAGCACACGAGAGGCTGGGAAGAAGGAAGGGGGAGAAATCCTGGCGGGACGGTCGCTGACTGTTTGGTAGCACTGTCAGGCGGTAATTCCAAAACAACCTCGCTAGGTGCCATAGAGCTGAGGGCGGCCTGAGGCGGGGCTTCATCGCCCGTCAGAGCGTCATCCAACCTTTGTCGATTGGTCGGACGGAAAGGTTGGAAACCGTCCGGATGTAAAAACGCTTCGACCATCTGGGAAGACGCAGAGTACAAACGGAGCTCTGCGTCATCATCTCTTCTACGTTTGCCGCCCGCCGCAATATCCGAGTTGTTCGCCGCTACTCTTCCCTTACCCTTGCTTCCGGGCGGCGGCATGCTTCTGATACTCGTAAAGGTCCCATCATCTTTTGGTGACTCGATTTCTGCTTGGACTATCTTGTTGAGATCGACGATGATATCGCCACCGACGGCCCAGCCAGCAGTACCATAACCGCCCGCTTTCACAGAAATGGAGAGAGAGTGGGCTTGACAGAAACGGATAATTCTAAAAACGTGTGGTGTGGTGTCAGAGGCAGAGATACTACCGTGTTCCCGATGTGTCCTTGCAACTCACTGGCTGACGTCTTGAGCATCCAACGGGCACGCAACGGCCAAGGAGGCGACCTTGACGTCGCCGTTGAACATCTTGGAGTAGTGCGCGAAACTACAGGTATTGGCATGCGTGAAGGTGAAAGTGAAGGTCAGACACCTACTTAGGATCCGCTGGGAGATGGACAGCGCCGCGTATGGCAGCTGAGAGCTCTGCGACGAGCTTGTGGGATAGGCCAAGGGGAAGAATCTGCGCGTTTTCTTCAGCCATGATGATGCAACAACTCGGAAGATAGAAAGGGAAATGATGCAGAGTGCAGACAGACGACGGTCTTTTAAGGGTATGGTGGACTCCTAGATCATTGGCTGACTCCTTGATTTTTATAGACAAATTTCCGGAGGAAGTCAGGTGAGCTAGTATGACGTGAAAGAAAGACACAGGAATTATTACCACCGAGTTCGCGAACTTACCGATCTGCTGCAATGCGGACGAGGCGGTGAAGTCGCTAGCCCCCTTGAAAATCTTGGCCCATCTATATGTGGTAACTTGGAAGGTCCATCAGAAATAGTACTGTGGGTAACGCTAAGGAGTTACGTTCTACCCATATGTATCAATTCATCACCGGTTTGGTACTCCAAGCCAAACTTCATAACACCTAAACCAGGAACCAGGAATAGGCCCTGCGCCTCATTTCTTCAGATGCTGCGCAGTGCGTGAGTATACAACATTATCGGTCCTTGTAGAGGGTGGTGCCCACAAAATTTCAACTGTGGAGCAGTGGAACCGAAATCGCTAAGTCACCGGCACTGGCACCCCCCCGGTCGGGTGTCATGCCGCATGCCAATCAACATGTTTCTCCGCGCCCTTTTTACAAGATCGGCGCTCCTCAGGAATCACGGATCCCGCCCCCCGAGCCCCATGGCGGCATACCATATCCGAGTGACGTCCTTGGTGCGCCACTCTTATTTGCCGTCCCACAACACATGCGAAATCATCCAGGGCAAGAAATGGATTCCCCGCCCGCATAATCGGGCTCAATTCTGATTGTTGGGATTTGAATAGTTGGCTTACTTATTTAATTGGTGCCGATTCTCATGGATGTTTGAAGGAGATTGCATACTCTATGGAATCAAATGACAAGGTGGTGATCTACATCATAGCTGTGTCTTCCACCAAATATCATCACGAGCAGCGACCGACTCATGGCCAGTGGCGGAAATTGGAAACCACGTTCAAATTCCCTGCTGTAACCATTGGAACTACATATCAACGGAAAGAACTCGCGGGTGAGCTTTTCAGTCCCATCCGAATCACAAAATCAATTGCGTTGTTGGCAGATACGTTTGCGATCCTTTCATTTGTAGTGAAATGACTCTCGCAAAACGCCACCCCATGTATGAGCGGACACCGTTAATAA
Source organism: Leccinum uliginosum (assembly GCA_038091455.1). Classification (NCBI taxonomy): domain Eukaryota; kingdom Fungi; phylum Basidiomycota; class Agaricomycetes; order Boletales; family Boletaceae; genus Leccinum; species Leccinum uliginosum. Next base: position 27,653 of record JBBPOM010000176.1, read on the forward strand.
ATGACATTCTGGAATTCTGGAAGAATAAGAAGGGTGTTGGAGTGGATCCGGAGCGGCATGAAAGAACATGACGGCGAGTCTTTTCACCTGCTACCCCATTATCTAATCGCCGTTCTAGTTGAACTCGTATGCGGACGCTGTGCTCCAACTTTAAGCTCTTTGTACATACATATTATCGTGGGGATGCCGACATTTTTGAAATAAGTAAATAGCACCAGCGGGTGGGTGCAGTTACTCAACCGAGTCCATGCGGTAATCGAGATTACCCCCGTTTGCGACAACGGCTTCATTTTACTTCACCAAGCCTCGGTAGTGATTGGGGCTTGAGGGGGGTATGCATCATACGGTGGTACCGTAATTCTTCCGAATAAAGGAGGCGCGTACAATGACTAAATCTGAATTGCTGTGGGCCGTGGGCATTTCAGGCTGTAGCCTAGACTGCATTTGAGGACGCGGTGCAAGAAGTCCTAGTCAACTATCAATTGGTGTGGTCTCATGACCAGCCTCCGAGTCGTTGATAACACCAATCAGATAACACCTTGGCATTGTCATGATCTGGGATGCGATAGGCAATTATGAGAGTTGGGAAATCTTCGGAGAAGGATATATGAAGCTGGGTCGAGTTTTAGATACTTGGCCTGTTGTCAGTGAATGATAAAACGACAAGAATTCCTTCTGGGAATATGCATAAACCTTGTTTTTGAGTACAGATGAGTTGTTATCCAAGTCTGCAGACTGCCTATCACTGGCAGTCGCATCCAGTCGAGGTCGAGTACAATGTGATGAAGGGCAAGTTGCCTTTCTATGCAAGCAGAAATGATCTGTGTCAAATAACGGTGCTTGCTCCCGTCACCCTGTGCAAACCGTAACGCCGCAGTTTACGGCGTCCCTCAATGCAAAGTTGAATGTCTGGATGATGGTTAAATTTGGAAAGACAGAAAGACTGTCAGCGGTTGGACAGCGGACACACTTTTGATGGTTATTATTGCTTTTGTACTCGACCTGCACTCAGTAGCGTTACGAAGATAACTGAAATGTACATACGCGATGGAAATCATTGTTTTGGCTGTCGTGGCTGTCCTAGGTAACAATGGAGATATGCGTCGAGTGGGAGGAGACGAACGGTCAATGCGAATGATCTCTGAGCGATTGAAATGAAACTCCGATTGGCGGAACCTGAACTTTGCTCGTTGCTGAGCGTCGGTATGCTCCGTCGCAAATCCGCGTTTCATACGAACCTCGATAGATCCACCACGAATCCACGGATCCTTGCAACATCCGTAGCGTACATAATTTTCTTTTTTTGCAGTGTAGACTGCGGCGTCGGCAACAACCCGAGTTCTTGTTTTCACTCGCTGAGAAAATGCGGTGCAATGTTTCCGCAGACCGCAGTGCACAGCTGTGATGCACGTCTTTACTGGGCGTCACCACTACTAGATACCCCAAATTGCAGCAATATCGAACAGGTGAATGGTCGTTCTAGACAAGTGCTACAATGAAGACGAGCCGTCCTCGGATGGCGGCCATATGGACGCACCCCCTTCATACGAGACCATCACAGCGGACCATCACAGTCGAAACTATGAGCCTTCACACATAATCGACGAGAAGCAGCCAGTCCCTACCAGTTTGCGCGATAGCAACTTTCCAAATGTTTCGCACGCGGGTCGTCCGGTTGATGCTAGGTCATCGTCGTCGCCCACCCATGGTTCTTCAAGTTCATGGCTATCCATCATGTCCTTTAACTCTTCCCGCACCTCCAAAGAAGTCCGACAGACTGTCCTCACACTGATTCGAGACCTCGTCCTTAACACAGAATCACCCGATCTCCTGGGAAGCTGTGCCGACGCCTGTCGGACCTATGGCATAGATCTCTCAATCCTCTTGCAAAAGCAATCCATCGAGCGCCATTCTGCGATCTACTGGGCGATCCTGAACCGTCGCGATGCACTCCTACCATCACTTCTCGTGCATGCGGCCCCTCTGTCACAGGAGACCCTATCTGAGATACGCGTCGCATGTCTGGCTATATCGAACCAGCCCCTTTTCCAGGCGCTGAGGTGCCAGAGCAAGCCCTTTGTCAAGAAAACGATGCCGGGTCAAGGTATGTGTTCCAAAAAGAAACCGTTCGATGAACCTCACAGTACTGTTACAGAAGGTACAGATGCCATCCTACTCGGGTCTATGCCTCCAGACGAGGTGTCAATACGTGAAGTAGAAAGGGAAGGGGCATTCGAGGCCGATATTTGTATCAACCTCTGGCAGAAACGCATGCGGGTCTCCGGTAGAGTCGGCGTCGAGTTTATCGCTCGAGGTATTTTTTTTTGTCTCGCAAATAGGATGCTCGCGATGAACTCGCTCATTCTAGGCCATATATGGTCTCTCACATTCTTCTCCCCGTCATTCACCACTAACACGACAACGGTGGGCGTGTGGCAAGTTGCGCTTTGCTTGCTGGAACCTAGTCCACCCACCTATGTCAACTCGAGACTGATTTTCAACTTGCCACCGCCATCGTCAAATTTATCAACGTCGCATGCCAGCACTTCTGAAGCGACCGACTTGATTGCCTTGACACCTCCGCCGGACGACCCGAGCAGTCCTGCGCCACAATTACCTTCGTCGGCCCTGCTATCGGACAGGTCCAAATCGAAATCCAAGGCGCCGCAAACCTTCGAGGTACGTCTCAAGAGCTCCGATCGCCTTACGTGTCGCTCTTCCGATACATTGCTCCGCGCCATCTTTGCCGAGTGTTCGGGTCAGAAGCGCCAGTGGGAGAGGGGGTCGGAAAGTTGGAGGGAGGAGGACGGGCATCGGTACACCAATGTCATCGTTGTTCCGTTTGCTGATGGCCCCGGAACCGAGTTGACGTACGAGTAAGTTGGGAATATGTTGTTCCCTTCTCCCCGCGAGCTGATTCTTATCTCGGCATTTTTACTAGCAATACACCGTTCATATCCGCTGACGGGGCGTTGTATGTTCGGCTTGAGGCTCGACTGGGGAAGCCGGATGGGGCGGATTGCGTCATATGTTGACGACGGTGGGGAGCGAGTGCCAAAGCCCATCGGATCTATTGTTTGGGCGTTGTCTTATGAAATCATGGCGTGATTCAGTTCTGATCACAGCTTCAAATTATTTACTGCTGAAGCGCTCGAACTTTCGTTGTTCTTCCTGACCGCTCGCGAGGACCACGGTGAATCTTGACGCTTGTAGCTCTATGATACTTTGTGACATCGTTCTGATACCGAATCCAATGAACAGACAAGAATCAAGAAGCGAGATATGGCAGATCGATCGCGATATATAAGTACAGTCTGTCAGAGACCAAAACAAGCAAACAAACGAAACAAACAAATGCACACTTAGTACAACCTCTTCTACTCCGAGGGATGACAGTCTCCCCCATCCCATCGCCAGACACGACGCGCATCGCCGACGACAAACACCTCCCTCGAGTCGTGCACCCAAGCCCAATCATAAATGCGCTGTACCCACCATTCCACCACTGGATGTCTCATTAAAAACTTGAAATACACGTAAATCCTGCGATGCAGAAAATCAAGAAAGATTTCAATCAAGACATGGCTTACGCCGCGTGGAATAATATAACACACCGCCAATCATACCCGACGACGACGCGTGGGTTGACGAAGATCCGTTGCAGGCCAAACAGGCGCCTTAAATCGTACGGCAGCAGGAATCGTTCCGACGAGAAGCATTCTCCGGGCGAGGACGCACGGAAACCGATCGGAGGCGTCAATGCGGGGCTCGGACCGCGCATCGACGGATCTTGGGCAGCTGGGTGCGTGGAAGGGAGCTCGAACGACAGCGGGTCACTAGAGAGCGTTCGATTGGATCGGAGGTGAATCGGCAGGATAGGGTCGGCCTTGAAGGCGACGATACCGTTCCAACATGCGAAAACAGGCACAGGGGATTCAGTTTTCATGGCTTGGATGGCCTCCTGTTCGAAGAAGTAGGGCCATCTGAAATTCAGTTTACCGCTTCCTCGCACTCTGAGGGAGACAAAGATAACGACACTTACATCGTACTGGTGAGTCTTCCCAATTTGTCGCGTAAAACCCACGTATCGTATGCCCTTGACACACCGCGTCAATGCACAACATGATAAAGGGGACTTCTCGAACTCACCCCCAAAGACCAAAATCCAGACCACATACCATGTCGTACTCTCCGTTGGCTGTCTCGAGAAGTTCGACGATCGTCTCCGACTCGACATAGATATCATTCGAGAATATGACCTTGTCATATCCCCCGTTCTCCACCAAGGGTTCCAGGACGCGGTTTCGAAGAGTAGCAAGAAGCTCGACACGAGGATTATGATTTATGCCAGTGAGTTTCGAGAACGCTGTATCATGCGCCAAAATACGTCTCTCTACATCCATGGCGACCAACTTGCTATCTAACTTTTCGAGGAGCGCTGGAGATTGGTCATCGCTTCCGCTTTCGAGGATCGAGACATAGACGTTGTCTGCTCCTAAGTAATGGATGGCCTTCACGAGGCTGTCGGACCAATAGGGTATGAGACGTTCATTATTCGAAAACATGGCGGCGATGAATATCTTCTCTACAGCTCCATCATCGGAGAGTTTCAAAGAACTTCAGTTGGTGGTATTCACCTTGTTTCGCATAGCCAACCCTGTTTGGATGCTCATTGGCTTTGTCGATCAATGAGAGGTACCGCACGTCCCCCGGATGCTGGTACTGCAGTCCAAGCCAGAGACTGATGCACAATATCGCAAACCAAAAGATGAACTGCAGGAACGAGGAGTTTGAAGACGGGTGGTGGTACCTGCCACGTCGGAGACCCGCGTATCTTGCTAAACCTGTATCGATATCCACGAGTTCGACATCACAACATTCCACTGCACCCTCTAGTAGCGCATTTGCGTCCGACAACTCTCCGCCCTCGATCGTGTTTGATCCACTTTGGGGTAGCGAAACATACCTTCGCATCAGTCTCGAACGTGGGCCATGTCTGCGATAGCGGGTATGTAGCAAGCCATGCGCAGCGAACCACAAAAGATGCAGAAACGAGAACGCTGGGACCACGAACAGCGACAATAATGCGAGTCTCCAGCTAAACGGGAAGGCAGGTTTCCAGACCCATCCGAGCTCGCTGAAGCAGTACAGGGTGAAAGCATACTCTGCCAGGCTGTACAGTCCCAAGAGCAACGCCAGCGAGAATGCGACAGGATGCAGCGCGACTTTGGAGAGACGTCGAAAGCTGTGCTGGAGAATCTCGATCAGTCGGGATGTGAAGTCTAGGTATTCCCCTGCAACGGAGACCGTATGGCCGATCATGGATGGGATGGAGGAAGGGGATTCGCAGGGATACGACATCTGGGCTGTTTCCGTCTTGTTTTGGAGATACATAACACTGGCAGGATCAGATGAACAGCCTCGCCGGGCTTTTCTGACCTCTGTTTGAGGTCTTGCCCAGACGTGCTCCACCGAGACGAAACGGGCACTGTTGTAAGTTACGCTTCGTTTCGACCATCTATGGTTGGCTAGGTCACAGTGGGGTTAGCTAACGAATAATCGAGACACCCGATGACATGTGGTATGTAGATAGGCTGCAACTGCCTATGGCATACGCCGAAATCGATTCCAGGGTTGGGCCACCTCTGCTCGCTGTCCACACCGACCCAGGGCCGACCCGCTATCAGCTATGTATACTTAGTATATCTACCTCTGCACAGCTACCATACCAAAGCATCGAACGACTCGGAGTATGTTACTAATGAAACACACATCTGTCTGATCAAGTTAACTCAAATGGGGGAGCGACGAGGTGTCATTAATTCATTGGTCACTGACAGATCTCGGAGTACATATCATAATAGGCTTACAAACCTACAAATCTCCCGTCGAAAGTGAAACATCACCTTCACCTTAAGTAACGTGTGTTGGCCTGTTCGCGACTGTTCATGTGGGCTGGAAAATGAAAGCAAATGCAAGTCATCGAGAGTGGTGGCTCCAAACGCAAATACACTACAATGATATGTAAATGGCGAGCTGAAGGTCGACTCTAATATATAAAATTGATTTGAAAAAGGCTAAAATTATGTATGGATAATCGGAATAGTGAACAGAGTTACCACTGCTTTGCGTCGAGCATCGTCAAAACCAAAACAGACCATCTCCTGAAACGTACCGGGTCCAGAAGTGAAACCCCTCGTCCTTGAAATCATCGCTCCTCTCTGATCCAATTGCACGCGGTGCATCCAGTGCAACCTACGTCCGCAACCTCTTAAAAGGAAGGGGGTTCCAAATCATAATCCCCCCTACGCGCTCCAGCATGAGAGTCAGGATATACAAATGCTACTAGCGTTGTTGAGAAATACCACACGCTGCATATCCAAAGTCGACTTACCCGTCGAGGGCAAGAACGACTGAGCTGCCGGAGAAGACGATCCATTTCCCAGAGCGCTGCACAAGCCGGAAGAATGAAATGAAACCTGCAAAGTCTCAAACAATGAAAACGAGTACCAACACATATATGATGGGTGATTACCGTATTCCCGAAGGAATTCAAGCAAGATACGCGCCAATGCGGCGCCATGTATATATATTTCCATCCGTCCCTGCTGATATTACGAGTTCTTGAGAAGCGGAGAAAAAAACATACTCGACGGGTTCACGATGTTCAAGAGGTTGTCCAACGGGAAGTCCAGAAGCTACATCCCAGAATTGAACAATGCAATCAAGAGATGCGCTCGCAAGAATCGATCCATCAGGGGAAAGGGAGAGCGCGTTGATCCAGTCAGTGTGACCTTTCCATTGTCCGATTTGCTGTCCCGTTTTGGAATCCCAAACGCAGATGCCAGTTGTGTCCAAGCCTGCAGAGAAGAGTCTGCTGCCATCGCGCGACCACAGAATGCAATTGACCGCTTTCGTGGGGCCTCTCAGAGGACCAAGCAGCGAACGACCATGGTTGATATCATAAACGTGGATGTCCCCGTCCATGCCATATGCAAGTTTTTTGCTATCGGGAGAGAAGCACATGCTCCACACCATGAAGTTGTCATCCTCCTCGGGGAATTCGATGAGGGTGACCAGATTCCCATCCGAGCCCATCGTATAAATCCTGATGTCATTGAAACCACCGACTGCAACAAGGCGATCGTCTGGCGATATTGCAAGGGAAATGACTGAGCTTGCACAACTCCATTCTTCGACAAGTGCGTGCGATTCGGCGTCCCATACTTTGATCCAATTGTCGGAACCGCTGACAATCTTTTTGCCATCCCCAGTCACAGCAAGCGCCCGAACACGCTCTTCATGATCCATCGCTATCCCTACATGCCCTCCACTTTCCAAATCCCAAACCTTTGCAGTCCCACCGCCAGAGCCAGTTACGACCCATAGTCCGTCGGGATAACACGCGACGGGGGGGACGAATTCTTCGTCTTCTTTCTTCCAGGCTTGAATAATCCTATGCGGCTGGCAACTACTGCCAGCATGCGCTTCTGATGTGCCAATACTCGACATTCGTGCAGGTAAAGCGCTTCGGTGGAGGATGGGGTTTCGTGCCAGGGTGTTAGTGAGGATGGTGGTCAAGCAAGAGAAAAGCACTTCATTACTCACTACAGCATTTGTGCCACGAGGTAAAGGCAGTGCATGGTAGCACACTCAGTACTTAACTTCGTGTTCTGCGGTGCTGCCGCCGTACGAAGTCGTCCTAGGACATGGACATGCCAGGTGTCGGGATCGTCATTCTCATTCTCATTGACATTGACAGATCGTGATCTGGGTCAGTTCCCCCATGGTTCAATCGCGCGCTTGCCGTCACTCAAGCTTCAAGGTCAAGGTCAAGACTCGGTCCTCGCCGGACGTGGTGGCTGTCAATCGGGAGCGCGAACAAGGACGGGACCGAGATGTGGAACGGGATTTAAGAGGGACAGGTCTTGGGACAGGGACGATGGATACACGGTGTCCAACGGGTCGTGCTCAAGCCGAACCGGTTGAACTATGCCCGTGACGTCGAGCTCGGCGAGGTGGTGTCTGTCTGCGTCGCTGGTTCCGTTTCGGGGATAAAATCATCACCGATCTCTACTGGAGTCTGGATCCACGTTCGTGTTTGCGTCGACGAGGAGGCAGGAGAGTGGCTTGAGCAGCTTGGTGCATCAGTGTGGCGCTCGCTTATCGGTGTGTTCTTAGTCTTTTCATGTTTGGTTGATGCGCTAACGTCAGATCTCTGTCTTTCTTCTCGGTCACCCTCGCACACTGTCTCACCTTTGGCTACTATGTATGTCAATTTGGGGTCTTTGTCTCTCGTCTTGAAGAGATCGGGCGGCCGACAAGTAGTAGCGCGGTGGCCGCGACAGCTCAAACGAGCATGGATGCTGCGATTTGTACCTGGAGGCTTGTATAGGTGGAGACTGGCCCAACACCGGTACGGTAGGCGAGGGATTCTGCAACAATCCCCACGTTCTTTTTTGTTCTTTTTTTTTTTTTTCACGCCGCGTTTTGAGCTACTTACATATCGCCTCCACATACTCTGTCCCCGTAGGCAGACCTTACATCTGGAAACGGTTAGGCAGGAAGACAGTTCGTTCCTTCTGGTAGGGTCTGCTTTCACTGGCAGCGTTTTATGTAACAGGTGCTCGATGAAAGCAGACTCATATTATGCCATGATCAGTCGACGACATGATTCGCCTTGTGTCGTACTGTGTAGTGCGTTGATGTGCACGGCAAGCGGACAAAGGTCCAATTCGATCGGTCACTGTACGAGAAATTCATGGTACGTGGCCGATAGCCGTCGACTACTTCAAAGTGGTGCCAAGGACAATTTACACGTATCTTTAATACGTATTAGAGTTTTCTTCGAAAGTGGGACACTGCGGGTAGCCTCGAGCAGCGACGGTTCCTGATAATCTGCCCTGATTATGAATGATATCACAAAATGACCATCAATGGACGGCCGTTCCAAGAGAGGTCCATGACGTTGGCCTGACACAGCTACTAAGGAGTGACTCAGGTAATTCTGCATCGAAGACAAAGCGAAGACTGTCTGTCGTTCTGACGGTCTTGTAGTACGAAGGGGGTTCGTCCGTACAACGGCCGTCTTTGGAGGACCGAATATGATCTAGTCCGTTACTTTTAGTGGTGGTCGCGGAAAAAGCAGAGACTGAGCCTCCATTCTCAGACTCTCAGACTCTGTGGACATTCACCTTAGTAGGAGGGCCTCGAAATTAGCTGCACAGCGTTTGTGCAAGCTTCGACTCATTAACTTTCGTACCAATACAAGACGAGGTCCCTAGTTCTCAGACCACATGCATTCCACCTCAAACCGCCCTCTCAGAGTACCGTCTGGGAACAAGTACGGCGAGCCACTTTCAGGATATGCAGATAAGTGGAAAAAAACCTCAAGAATCAATGTCGAGGGGTGACTCACTCGTACAGCAGTCGAGACATAGCGCCTTCTCCAAGTGGCGATACGATAGCACTCGTATAATGCACTCCGTGATCCGACCGCTTGTCTGGTTTCTTTTTCGTCATTTCCGCGAGTTCTGGGTAAGTTTCAGCAAAGCTGAAATGGACGAATTTCGAGATTCTGGCACATACTAGATTGGCAGACGAGTCTGTGGATGCTAGAACTGAGATTAATGCTAATCGTGGGCTGCCGCTCTGCGGGAATCAGCTGTGGTGACGATAGTGAACTTCTCGGTGGGTTGATCGGCGGCGAGGGCCGGGAAGAGGAAGGTGATCTGTGTTTCTCAGGAGGAGTAGGAGCGATTCCAGCTTGCTTTGATTGTGAGCGTGTCACAGATCGTGCACCCCGGAGTGTTTGGGTCTGGTTCGACTCTTTGACCAAGAGAGGAAGGGCGTCAATCACGATTTTTGAAGTCAAGTATGTAGGCAAACTCGATTCCAAAAGTCTGACCATGGCGTGCCAAGTATCCGCGCCTTTGTAACACCCTCCAGGGATTGCAAACGGTGATGAAGGGTGGGGAGAAAAGAATGTGACGGACCACATCCTACCTGTCGCGTGAGCGCGGCTCAGCACGAGACACGCCAATAATAACTATGAATTACTCACCGGCTGCGATGAATTCGATGCTGACATGCCCGATCGCATTCATCCGTCTTTTCCAGAGATGGATATCAAAGGAAATGACAAATGCACTATCTGACGACTGTTTCAAGTTGATTTCATCCATGGGCCGAGAACCCAGGAAAAGACTGTCTGAAACTGTCAAATGTGTCATCCACTTTCCTTCGCAAGGCTGACAGATAAATGAAACATACTGGCTTGCGGACTCGGGACATGGAGACCCTGTGTCTCGTGGAATGGAGGACAGCAGACCCGTAGTGCATGGAACAACGTCTGATTCGAGCTAGCGAGACATGCCCGTCTAATATCCGATACAGTTGGAATAGACAAGGGCTGAGAACGAATCAATAGGGCCACAAGCAACTCCTCACGATAGTTGACTATAGCCCAATACATCGGAGTGTGGTCCGCAATCGAGTGTTCCTGGAGGATGGCAGACAGGGAGAGCTTGTGTTCTTTGCAGCTTTCCGCCATGGAGTCGAGTAGATCGTGCATATTCTTCGGTTCGCTATTGCTCCGGCTAGAAGGTTGGGCGACGAGATAGTGCACCGCCAACAGAACGGATCGGCGAACTTGCCTAGTAGAAAGGGAGTATATAAAGGGCAACTTGGGCAAGAGGGAGAGCCAGGAAAAATTCTTGCGAGCACCTGGTACCTGAGCAAGTTCAGAGCCGCCGGTTTTTGGAGACAACGAGGCGGGGTCAACCGAGGATGGCCGTGATGACAATGGTTTATTGACGCTCGAGTTAGGTTGCTCTGGAGAATTGTCGACAACATTACTGTTAGGTCCTAGATATGTGAATGGGCCACGAGAGGCAGAGGAACTGCGATGTCTATCTGCCTTGCGACTGGCGGAGTGATGGAGTGACAAGGCGCCAGATAACGGGTGATCAGAAAGGTCATCTTTGATCCCGTCGTGGCTGTCATGGATGGACTCTTCGCTGTCCAATCCTTGGCCGTTAATCTCGCCAGCTTGTTGACGATCCATGGTAGCCGTACTTGTGAGTGGGAATAGTGGGTGATGATCGACAATCGATGAGCCATCCCCAGAAAGCGCTTATACTTATAGCTTCCTCGTGCCACAGCAACTGGAAGCCATACGCCACAGTATGCTGTGCGACTTGAGCTTCGACTCAGCTCGGTAGGTCCTTAGGAAGGCCGCTCAGCTTCCCAAATGCTGACCTCTTTGCTGCTGTATATGCTGTGGTTGTTGACACCATTGAGACAATGACTCGGAGATCTCCAGAAGTTCTCCCCATTATGTAAGTAATGGATTTCTTTTTTTTGACAGGCCATATTGGCCCGATGATCTGGCAACCGGCTAGCCTGCTCAAGTGCGCAGGGTCACTGCCACCGGAAAGGCGCTCAGGTTCAATCCAACCCTTGACACTGCCCGAAGGAAATCCCTTTGAGGAGACTGTGCGTGAGGAGCCTTTGACTCATCAAGGGCTCACGGTAGTACTGTGGGAATCGGCTTTCGCCACTACCCACTAAAACCCCGAGAAGCCAGGGGAAGTAATGGATTTCGAAACGAGCCCAAGGAAGAGAAGAATGAGCAGTCCTCCAAGTGGGCCAAGTGATCCTCAAGTGAGCGGTTGGCTGCAGGGTTGATCCGTCAACCGAAGTTGGGTGGAGAGTTCGTTGTCGCACACACCCACCACTCCATGACCTCCGCCTTGCACCTCTCCCCTGGTCGCCGGAGCGCGCAAGTTGATCTGCCCGCCTGCCCTCATAGCTCATGCCTTCGGTAAGTTTCGGCTTCTGACCGCGACAACTTTAGAGAGCGGCCGTTGCCGTATCATTCCCTTGATCTCTGAATACCCCAGAATACGTGCACCACCCAGTCTCTTCGAAGGCCTTATCAAATCCTGCTCTGCTGGACGTGCTCTTCCCTCAGCTTGAAGGTCAAGAAATGGAGGTCATGCTGTCGCAACTGAGCAAACCCGTAGATTGGAGAAATTTTTTGAACTCGACTCAGGGAATGACTCATCCTGTGGAGAAGGCGATGCAACCAAGGA
>JBBPOM010000177.1:0-39623 GCA_038091455.1 Leccinum uliginosum
GCCCGAGTGCTGGAGAGACATATTGGCATCGCTCTCGGACGTGCGGCATATCAGATTCAGTCGATATGGAATGCCCAACATAACTTCCATGCTCTCCCTCCCCTCCCTCCCCCTCACGAGAAGCTGGCAGGATGGTCGCGCCGACAGAGTTCAAGGCGAGATATTTGTACCGGCATTGGAGGAACTGGAGTTATATCCTCAAAAGAGCGTGCGAAAGAAGTGACCCTCTCTACGATGCCGTTGCCACCCGTAAAGAGACACCATGTCGACTCACCATCAAGGAATGTTGTTTGATGTCTGTCGGAGGAGTTATTGAAGTTTTGGAGTCGGTCGGGTGGTGGGAAGGACCTTGCTGAGTTCAGAGTCACTTCTGATTAACTATATCTCGATGCATACCCGATGACGCGAGGAGTCCGAGCTCCTCGTCTCCGTTTTCGTAAGACTCATTCTACTCAGATCAACATCAAGACAGCGTCGCGTGTTCGTACAGCGTCAATTGCACAGTTCCAAGATACAACAGTGGAATCGAGTACTTAACAATACACTTGCGGAGATGCGTATATGTATCACATGGGCAGACCATCTAGATGTAGCCGACGAACGGCCCCCTGGCCCAGTTTACTCTTCGACCTTGATTCTCTTCCTCTGAATATCACCTGTAGATACACACGCATATACGTATGCGTTCGAGAACAAAAGTATTGGTGTTAGATCGTTTCGGAAAGATTGAAGAGGTAGATACGAAGAAGAAAAAGAACGAAAGAAACTTACTGGACGACGCGGCTATGTCCTCATCGTACTCTCTTTTGATGATGTCATATTCCCTCTTGATAATTAAAGGCTGCTCCACGCATGGGTCGAACGACACATAGTACGTTTAACGACCACTGATTGTATACATCTGGCTAACAAGGTGTCCAAGGAGGAAGGGACAGTGTCCCCTCCATGATCACTGACGCGATCACACGTTATCGACAGGACGATGGAACGATCCATTCCGAGCTCGTGCGAGTCATCAAGGAGCCTGTGGGGCTACTTCATGTAGGTGATCATGATCTCCACATTGTAACGTGCACGCATGCTGTTGGATGCAACTGACTGACGACCTTCCTCAGCCATGGTTGAAACGATTCGTCCTACTGTTCATAGCATTCGGTCTCACCACGGTGTGACGTGTGGATTGTCGTCGAACAGACGGATGCAATATTGGTCATGTTCGTTTATCCCATGATGGACCACCCGGAGATTCAACGCCGTGCGCAAGCGGAAATCGACGGCAGAGTCGTCGGGCGGCAGCGACTGCCAAACTTTGAAGACCGTGAATCACTGCCGTGCGTAGACACCGTGATGCGAGAGATGATGAGGTGGCACACAGTGACGCCGATCGGTAAGTTCAATTTTGCTGCTAGGATTTCGAATTCGTTTACGCGTCTCCGGTGGTCTTTATGCAACCACGGAACTTCGATGACGTCTATCGAGGACATTACATTCCACACACGTTGTGCAGTCACTCCTGTACGCCGCCCCCGTTGCTGCTATCACCCATTCACCCCCCGTCCCCTCATTCCTAGACGACGACGACCTCACCCCCGCCACTATCTTCGTCCCTGACCCCGTCCGCGTTTTCCCTCCCGTCCTCTCGCCCCAGACTGACGACGAGACGACGACGTCCTTACCCCACCGTTGCTCTCGTCATGATGCAGGAACCGTTGTGCAGTCATTCATGCACGCAGCCCCCCCGCGGCCCCCGTCGTCACTATCCACCTCCTGCCTACCCGCACCCGTGCCATGCACTACCTCCGCCCCCCTCCTTGACCCTCATTGAAGTCGGAACATACCTTGCACTGTTAGTCAGGACGTTTTCGAATACGTGTCGTCACAGATGACATACTTACCGGTTATTTTTCCCTACGCGCGCGCGCCACCCTTTCGACCTTCACAAAAATTCCTCGATACACTGCCACCCGTCACTTGCCACGCGCATCAAGGTCGCGACCCGGTCACGGCCGGGCGGACCTCTAAAATAATAGGTGGCTTGAGTGCCTTGTCACCTCACGTGATGTTGGTTGGTTTGCTCCGGGCTCAGCCACCGAGTTCTTTCATAACGACGATTGAGATCCCCGATTTTTTTTTTGCTTACTGATCCACATGCATCAATGTCTACAGAAATTGCGATGTATGGATCCATCTAATGGATTTGCGATTTCAAGTTGTTCAAGAATGTGTCAGGGATGGGAAACATCTCTACTCATACGTTTGCAGGGATAGCTTCAAGGTGCATGGTAAATTCATTGGCCACCTATGCCCTTCGGCTGAATTTATTTTTCGCAGTGTCCCAGTGTTCGATGGGTAGTTTTTCGAGCCCCACCATACGACCCATTTGAAGGATCTGTCCTCGAGGCTTCCAAGTGCCTTCGGCTTATGGAGTACAGCTCGGTACGTTTTCTCCAACTCAATTTGTATCATTCTTGTCAACCCTTTTCTAGGAATATGTGACGAAAACGGCTGCGGGATTCCGTACGTTCGACGCAACCTCTCGGGGGTTTTTTTGTCGCACTTTTGCGCATTCCCTGATGATCATCAACAGATTTGATGTTTTTGATCGCTGGATGCGTGGTATGGTAGCTTCATGTGATTGTTGCTTGATGTCAGTTGAGTTTTTCGGTCAAGGAATACCGTGACACTGCTTCTCGGCATATCTTGCGTTTCAAGCAGTCGGATCTGTACACCTCCATCATTTCAACTATGAGGTGACGGGTCTCGCCTTCCTCGGAATAGGCATCAGCATGGCCTCTTTTCTCATCGCGTAGCCGTTCTGAGTGTGTCCTCGTCTTTCCAAAGCAGCTCATATAACTCACGAAGTGCTGCAGACAACTTTATCCAGAAAGCCGCCAAATACGACAGTAAGCCGCCGTCAGAGGATCATGGGTCAGGTCGGTGCCATCCTTGTTCCCATTGATGCGTCTTTTGCTGTCCCTGAGTCTGTCACCACACCCACGTCGACTGGATGGCGTCCACAATCGCCTTGGTCACGTTCGGCGGCGGAATACACTTCGTGTTCACCTCCATATAAACGTACCTCGTTCCCGCGTATCGATCGCAGCCTCGGCGATGGCGAGCAACAGCGCACTTGGGTCCGCGTTCTGCGCTGCGTTCGCGCTCTTTGCGGGCACAATGTAACGATAGGTCGGCGCAACGGCGTTGTAGGGGGGTTGGCGAGCGTGATGGTGGCGTTGCCGGGAGTTTTGCTTGCTTCCTCCCTCCCCGTTTATCAAAGTGTTACCGGTCACGATAGCCGCCCCACTCCGGTGATCTTCGCAAATGTGTAGCACCCGCCACACTCATGGTCGAAGGAAGAGCTATATCCGGTGGTGGAGACCTTGCCCGCAGCGGAAGACGTCGCACCTTAAACGAGGCATAGCCACGATTGACCCTCTTTTGACGACGCCCACCTTGGTTTCTTTGCGTGAGTTCTTCTACCTTGCTCCTTGTTCCACGCTCACATTCTATATGGCGGTTGTGACAGAAAGGCCTCAGAATTACGGCTCCCGTACAAGCCGTACGACGTATGTACAATGATCTCTCTCGACGCACAAAATTTTTGACGATTTGTTCTCTCCTGGACCGGCCATGATCAGACTTTCCTCACCCACGTCTTGACATCGACATTCATTCACTCGCGTCCTCCTTTCCAGAATCAAACTCGGAAGAATGCGAGGAGGGCAATGAGACGGCTGACGCGGCGAGTGCCAAGCGAGCAAAAGGTTTAGGCAACGCGGCTATACGCAGGATAGCCAACGCGACGACGTTGATACGGGAGTCGACCACACACATGCGCTAAGTGGGAACAATCTCTCAGGACGTGCGGATGGACAGGAAGGCCATGACTCGTTCGTGTCTTCTTTCCCGTCATCAAACTCGAAACAACGGCAAGTCACTATACATTCATTGACTATTGAACTCTATATGCGCGTGATGCATTTACGACGATCGTTTAATATGCTCCGAGTCCAAGAAATTAATCGGCCGGCAAGGTTTTTACAGAACACATCCCCCCAGTCAATGGAGGCGCTATTGTGTCGTCGGTCTGCACGACGTCGACCGTTTTGGGCGCAACCTTTTGTGTTTCATGGTGGAGAGGCTATACTCACGAATTGTTTGCGGCTTGGAGACTTTGGAGACTTTTGGCCGCTGTAGCCTAGGCGGTCCGTTTCTGGATGCACAAGGTAAGGATTCTTCCAACAGGTATGGGTATCCATGGGCTCACTGTTCAGTACGACCACGATCTCTGGGCAACAGCAAGGCCGCGTATTTAGGTAAACGTGAATCATTTTGTTGAACGAAGCTGAAGATTTTGGTGCCGCTGCAGCCTAGGCGGTCCATTTCTGGATGCAGAAGGTAAGGATTTTTCCAACAGATATAGGGCACTGTATGGGCTCACTGTCTCGTACGACCGCAATCTCAGGGCAACAGTCAGGCCGCTTATTCAGGTAAACGTGAATCGTTTCATTGAACGAAGCTGATGGAAATGATCAGTTGTTCCATGTCAATGAGAATGGAGGCAATGGAGCTCCTTCGTGATACTGGGTGAATAACATTCGGCGTGGGCAAGGTGCGTGGGTGCTTTCGTGACCTAAAGTAACGGCTTCGTCACGCTTTCCTAAGCGACGAGGTATTTAAGGAAGACCATCTGAGCGAATTAATCCTCAGACCTCTCTTCCTTTCACTCCATCTCTCTTACTTCGTTCTGGATGTCTTCCACATCCAGGTCTCCACCTCCGAGCTCGGACTCAGTGACTGGCTCGAAACGATCGCTCCCGAATGCCTTGCAAACGGGCCCTAGGAAACGACCGTGCGTTTGTCAATGTGATGCAAAGTTATATCACTCATCTTGTGACAGAACCATTCAGGACCCGCTGGTACACCACGGTCGACATTTCGGGAGAGCTATTCACGCTTTCTGCAGCGTGCAGACCTTGTTGACTAATGGCCTTGTGATGATGGGCGATTTGGCTGACACGGATCTGGAGACGTATCCGAACTCGTTAGTTAATTTTTCTTGTGCAGTCGCGTTCATTGCTGATGATTCGTAAAGTGAGAGGAAAGAGTTTGATGTATTTCTCCAGTTGCTGAAACTGGCCCCATCCCTCGAACATCGTCTTATGTCTTCCTCCGAGGAAGAAGTGATTGCCATACTAGCGGATTTGGTGAGTCGAATTATTGTGATTGATCTATACTGACTATCGTCTTAAGATTCAGAAGGGTGCTAATGGTGCCCGCTCGGACGATACCAAGGGCATGAAATGTGCCATAGTTGACTGGATTACGCCCAAGGGTCAGACCCTTAATCCCCACATTCCGCGCAATGCCAAGGCGGGTCGAGGATTTCACCATGAGCGTACCGGCGCGCTGCTCTGTCCAGCTGGGTTTGACTGGTCGAATAGCGAGTAGGTCTTTAATTCAGCTAACTCTGTCCGCTAGCTAATTTCCGCTAACTAATTTATTGTAGCATCAGGGAGAAACTGCGCAGCGGACAACTCCGAGTTGCAGGCGACCAATGGCCGATCTTCCTATATGCGAACTACGCATATGATGCGGAGGATCCGTGGAACGGATTATTACGTAGTGGGATCTTAGTCTCGGTGAGTATTCATTGCGACACCATACTTGACATTAATACATCTCGGACGCTCCAGGCCTTCAAACACATATTCACGTCACCAAGTTCTGTTGACATCGAAGAGCCGAAGGCTACGCGTTCCTGCAACGCTCGCCTTCACGGGATGGTTAGTGTCACAAAGGCATCAATCGCATATGTCGCGACGCAGGTCAGATTTATTTTATGTTCGTATTCTGATTTTATCTCAAGCTTATTTAATGTTCTAGGCCCGTTTTGCACTCACGTCGGCTCAAGTCTTCTCGCGTACTGACCTTTCAACAGATTCTGAACGCTTTTATAACAGTGTTCTTGAACTACTTCATGATCCGGAAGAAAAGGAAGAAGTCGAACAGCTCTTACAATGGTGGAATAGGTAGGTATTGAGAATGGTTGTAGCAATGTGTGTGTTAATGATTCATTAGGCAGATTTTTCCGACTACTTCTCCAAGCATGTGCCTGCCGTCGGAAAACAGTGCGTTGGCCACAATTCGGCGGAAGCGAGCTGCCCTTAGAGCTGCTCGTGCACCCAGGGCATCCTCCACGGTGTCTACGTAGTCTAGTGCATCGGTTCTCATTGAGGTCGTACTACATGGAGTCATGACTGTTGTTTACCTTTGTTATCGGAATAATATAATATCTAGAATACCTACTAATAGCACTTTGAATGATTCGGATGAATTGGTGCACACTGGTGACGGTAATGAGTGCTAGGACATCACGTCTCTACAAGTTCACCAGTTGACTGATATGATCATTGCTGGATATACATTTCATAGGGTTCCAGATGTGATCAGTAGTTAATTGTTGATGTAGATGACAAGCAATGTCTCATAGGATGATGTGGTCAGTAGTTAATTGTTGATGTAGCTGGCAAGCAATGTCTCATAGGGTGATGTGGTCAGTAGTTGATTATTGATGTAGCTGGCAAGCAATGTCTCATAGGGTGATGTGGTCAGTAGTTGATTGTTGATGTAGCTGGAAAGCAATGTCTCATAGGGTGATGTGGTCAGTAGTTGATTATTGATGTAGCTGGAAAGCAATGTCTTATTGTAAGATGTGGTCAGTAGTTGATTGTTGATGTAGCTGGCAAGCAATGTCTCATAGGGTGATGTGGTCAGTAGTTGATTGTTGATGTAGCTGGCAAGTAATGTCTCATAGGGTGATGTGGTCAGTAGTTGATTGTTGATGTAGCTGGCAAGCAATGTCTTATTGTAGCACATGGCAAACAACACCTCATAGGGAGATCAAGATCATCAATGGAACACTGAGTTCTATGACAAATACATGACAAGCCCTATCTACAATGGAGTACTGGAAATTTTGATCAATGCTGTCAATGCTGTCAAGGATTATATGGTGTTATCTTTTGATATATCACAATGATATATCTTACAGTAATTTATATAGTATATAAAGTTATCTTTTTGATTATCAACTCCTTAAAAATTTCCTGATGCAACTGCTCATAAGTTGGGATTCGTTTTGACCTCTCTTCCTCCGTTAGGTCCATGTTTACTGGAGCGTCAGCATGACGTGACGTTCGGCGTGGGCAACGAGGCGAAGATCCTTGGCCGCAAACTGCGAGACCTCATCGTTCACGGAGGTAAGCGAAACCAAGAAGGATATTTCGCTGAGGGTGAAGACACGGTCCGGATTGAACTGCAGCCGTTTTGCGTGACCACCTACACGCGCCGTGCGCGGGAGGAAATACGCAGATGCGCCGATCAAGGACAGGGGAGGGTGCAGGAACCGTACGGGCAACGAGTGAGAGCGGGCGACAACGGAGGCCTTCAGCTTGGATATGCGTGTTGTAGAACAGGGCTCCGCGGAGTCACGGAAGGATTTGAGACGCGCTAATACATCCAGTGTGAGGTCGGTCGGGCGATTCAACAGAAAAGGAGGATCGAGGGGAAAAAGAATACGGACATACATTCTACAGCTTCTTCGACTCGAATCCATCAGTCTATCACGCCCTGCACCTGTGTTCGTGCATCCGAGTAGTAGCCGCATACTTCCTGCCTGACTTGACCGATATGCAGCTCGAGCGGTGAAGGCGTGTCGAGTTCACTGACAGGTTCGACCGCGATCACGACTGGGTTGCGAGCTAATGCTCTGAAAGGCTAGCGAGTTATGCGCTACGTCTTCTGGCATGCTCTGCCAGTGGTCGTCGCTGTTGCTGACCTCAACGACGGTCGCGCCGACCGTGCCACCTGTGGTCATATAAGCTGTTCGTGAAGCACGAAGCCGGGACTAGGTGAGCACGGACAAACCGAAGCCCGCGAAATATTTCAAGGGTCGTTACCGCCGTCGTGCTCTAAACCTGAGCTGAATACGGCAAATATCGTGACGGAGAAAGCGTGGGAATTCATTTATGGAGCGGGCTGTAGTTGTCACGGTTTATAGGTACTATGAAGCCCTGGACCATGGCCCGGCCACTGCAAGCATACACAAGTACTGTAAAGCGCGCTCAGCGGGGCCGCTTCCGACGTTGTAAGGAAAGCCAAAAATAAAGAAATTATAGTTATAAAAAAAAACTTTTTCTGTACTTTGAAGTTGCCGTACCGTAGAATGTTGCTCGTACGTCCGGGAACGCCGTAGTACTGGCATGGATCTCCACAGCTCCAATACGATCTTGCAAACCCGACTCAATTCGTCGTGGTCTTGCAAGATTTTGATATAGATTGCAAGTGACGACGCAATAACGCGACGCACTGGCAGGGCAGACTGCCAACGCGCAGTCGTCCTTCCCCCTCGCCCACCCTGTTCACCACACACTCGCCCGCTCGCATTCACCCTTCATGCACTACCCCATCGTCACTTGCAAATCACTATCACCTTATGTTATATGTCATAACTTGATTTCATGTATGATATCCATAGCGGGGCATCTCAATGGCATTGCACTCGCCTTCAGGCGAAATTCTGAAACATGGACGACAGATGGGTCGATCGTACAGACAAATGTTACATCTGACAGCGTGTGTTTACGTGGCGGACAAGGTCCTCCTCCATAACCCGAACATCCTCCTGCCAGTGGGTCGAAGTAAGTGATGGCATCCGCGGAAGCCAGTGTACATCCCTTTTGATGGGAAGAAGACTTTGGGGGAACTGCATAAATTTTACAATGCAGGAATGGATGTCGATTTAATACTCGGCAGCTAATCGATCAGTCCACAAAGATGAAAAAACTGGTGAGACTGGGCCAGAAAGCTAGCTCTCGACCAGGCTTGCTGGCAATGTAGAGGAGGAAATCAAAGTTTCGGCCCGTTCGGCAGATCCTTCAAGTTTTTCCCAAGTACTTGAAGGGCGCTTGGCGTGGAACTAGCCTTGCATGCCGACGAGTCACTGTGGTTCAAAACGCAACGTCAACTTTGATCTGCCCAAATAAGAATCACTACGAGCGTCCACGGTTCAACAGGCTCGCGAGACCTGGGATATGCCTATAACTCGAAGACGTGGCGTTTCTCGTGACAAACCGGATCACTCCAGCTCCAACTCAGCTTTTAGTACCTGCACCCTGAACCCCCCCTCCTTTTATCGTTCTGGTCCCTTTGAGATCCCGGACGTGCACGTCCGACGTGGGGAGCATCAGATGGGTTACACTGTGGTGCATACACGCTCAGTGGACCTCGCCGATGATGCGCTAAATGTCTTCCCGTATACGCAGTCGAACGCTGCGATCCGACGTTCATTCGAACCGCGCCCGCTCTGGCGTGCCCGCGGTCGTCACGTTGGCTACGAAGGAAACGAAAAGGCGCGGACGACAGCAGGGAAGGGAATCAGCAACGGTCAGCGACCCTATCTCTCGACGTGAAAAGCAACACACCACAACACTCACCCTCCTCCCCGACGTTAAAAGGAAACGACTTGTACGGCCGCGACCCCATGCCTCCCTGCCTTGGCGGTCTGCCAGGATGCAGCAACACGCTCACTAAGCTCGTGCCGACCTTCCCTACCCTCAAGACGCCTTCTTCGAGTGACATAGTTACCGTCCGGCGAAAACGCGCACGTGGTCGGTTGGTGGACGTGGCCCTCCAGGACATAGATCTGGGTGGCAGTCTTGAAGTCATACACGACGGAAGTGCCGACGATGAGTCGTTAGGTTGGGTTGTAAAAGTCGACAGTGGGAAAGCTGCCCCAGAGGATTGCGGTAAGTTTTGTGGATGGACCAGGTAGGGGAGGACAGTTTTGACGACGCATCCAATGATTTCGGTCGCAGTGTCGAGCACGGCGTCCCGGCTTGACGTCGAATTAAGATCGAGTGACTTGACCACCGCTTCCATCAGTCGTGGTAGGTTCGGTTACAGTATGAGCGGTCGCTGTAGCATCAGCATCAGCATCTGCACAAAGAGAACGCAAGCCAGACCAACCTTGCGTAACAATGCATCACGTTCTTCCGTTCCGTCACCGACCTCGGATTCAAGATGTCCAACGACAACACGGAGTGTGATGCATCGCGCTCTGCAATACCGCCGAACGTGCCTGTGGACTGACATTCTGGACAAAGATTTGCTCCTTTCGCATGTTAGTTGCGAGCGCAAAGAGCGCACGAAGGAGGGCCATGCCGTCAACGTAGCCTGATGTGAAAACCTTTGGCCCAGATGGCGAGGACATTGTGGTTCGACGTGTCATCTTTGCAGATACGGCGAGATCGATTTCGAGATGCTGGCGGTGATTGTCGATGTAACGAACAGGATGGATGAAAGTGTGGCGCACCTTGTCGAAAAAGGAGACTGCATTTCTCGATGGCCATGTAACCACAAAGAAACAGCGCAAGTCCGGACTGCTTTGAGTCTTGATCCGCAGATGGCTGTAGGCACGGTACTTGGTGAACCAAGTCAGCACGACGCATGCGAAAAGACGAGGCGTCACCGTCAGTGATGTTGCCAAGCATCCACTAACCCAGCGCTTTCCTCGTTGGAAAGTTTGACCACGAATAAGATCCGTACGGCATGACGTAGTTCGTCTGCAATCAGGCCCATCAGTGCACTGAATTAATTGCACTCAAGGAAAGGGGCGTACTAGATTCATCTAGCCATTGTCGAGCCAGATAAACGACATCCGGTGTTTTGAACTAGGGTTTGACGACAGACGGAAGCGAGGTAGCATAAAACGTCATCAGTCTGACAGTCAACGCTAATATCTACAGAGACGGGTCTTGAGCCCAGAGACATATCACATCTTTGTTTGAAACCATTGGCGCACCATCGTCTTGAGAATCGCAATGAAGGTTATTGCGCGCAAGGCTGAGACGACCCCAGAAATACACCATGCATTCTTGGCATTCTGATAGTCGTATACGGTGGTCGCTTGGCTATTTTGGGGGTCTCAGTACACAGCCCATACACAGATAGCGTAGAAAGTAGGACTCACGATACACGTCCAATGCCGCCAGCACTAAAGGCAATGCCCAACTTCAGCTCACACACTTCGTCTATATTTGGGTTCAGTCCAACGGTCGATACGACCGACAGAAGAGTACGGAGGCGGCAGACAGGTGGGCAAGAGTTGATATCGAAGGAGATACGTTCGTATCCCTGCGGTCAATCGGTCTGCGAGTTTGCTAAGAATTTACGTTTGTCCATGGGTACAGATAGACAGTGGACTTACAGCTCGACCTAACTCGAGGAACTAAGTATAGCCTTTTCTGTATCCATCGCACGCCGGAACTTGCCCGTCCCGATGTCCCAGAGTCTGGCAGTGCCGTCGACCTAGAGCACCATCAGCAAGTTATGATCCTCTCCGCCATCGTGATGGATGCTTGACAGTGGCGACGATGCACCTGGTAAAACGTACAACCTGGGGAAAGGGCAGTACATCCCATTCGTATAAGACGACAACCAAGACGGATTTACAATTCAAACCCATCCACGGCAATTACCGCGATCGTTCCACGACGGATATGCACACCCTCGTTGTGGTCCCGCGGCGTGCTCTTCTTGCTGTCGAACTTGCACAACGTACAGCAACGGTAATATGAACTGGACGAAACGTGCACAAAGTTTAAGGTCCCTGATGAGCAATAGATGAGTCCTCCGACTTCAAAAGGGGTTTGTTTTCGTACCGCAGCGTCCATACAAGTGATGCCACCATCATCTGATCCTCCTCCGATGAAGCGCTCCCCTGTTCGTTCGTTGATAATGAGGTGCAACGAACAGATAGATGCAGGCATGGGGACATTGGAAGTACTTTGAAACACTGGCGACTCTACAGGCTGAGTGGATTGTAAGGAAGGGGATGACTCTGAATGCGATTCCCAATGCGTCGTTAGTACTAGTACGGAGAGGGAGGTGTGCCGGAGGTGACCGCCTGAAAAAAACGGACCTTAGATGATGCAGGTTGGGCAGAAGTATGGAACGGACTGTAACCAAATACAAGTGAGTTGAATTCTAGGAGAGGACTGCGGCAAGAGTAGCGGGGATCGCTTTGCGAGAGGCGAATGTGAGTCGTGAATGCCAGATTCTATAATACGGCGGCTCTTGCGATTCTGATGGTAAAAACAGGGATAACTCCTTGCGGCCCGAAGAAGTACGGTTGAGTGTGACAACCTCGTTCGCGGCATTGATGATGCAGCCTGTGCAGGGTGTCCCGGTGGAGATGGTCTGAGTAGGCAGTGGTTTAGATATCACAAGAAGGGCTTGTAAATCAGTTTAAATGAGGGCAAGTAACAAGAAAACATACTGAAAACGGGCATCTTCTGAATTCCTTTTATCTCCGTTGACATCCACCAGGCATAATTGGTACCACCGAGCGACACTCTGTCACACTGACTGAGTATCACCGATATGACAAGATGGTAAAACCGACCCCTGATATCACAAGTGTCTGGCTGTCAACAGATCGTACTTCCAGAATCTTGCCAACGCCCTCTGGCTGGACACGCGCAAATGACTGATCATGTACTCTTCCGTTAGTTCGAAATCGAAAGATCTGCATACAAAGGCGCGAACTCGGGGAAATTGCAACGAGTATTTTCAACATACCACATGATACCCGCGATTGACGTAGATCAAGCACAAAAGACGTGAAGGATTATAGGAGAGATGCGATAGTGGATAGAGACATGACCTACCATCCACCTCATCGCGAACTATGTCGGATCGGCGAAACCATCTACCTGCCAAACACCCAACGGTTTAAGCCGCGTGGGGTGCACGCTGTGAGGATCCATGACGTGGAGTTCGAATAACGAATGACAGGCACGCATCCCTTCACTTTCGTCGGGTGATTTCAGGGAAGCCAAATATGTTGCAATAGGAAGATCAACATGTCGCGCAAGCCCAAGATGAGACTTGTCTTCTTCAGAAAGCGGTTGAGAGAGGAAGGTGCAATTGTCATAGTCATAATGAATGCTTACCTCCCCAGTCTGTAGTGACTTGAACCGCGTCCAACACGACGTATTATGTTGTGACTCTTTCTGCACCGCGCAGTCAGTGCGATACATATACCATCAAGCGGATCGAATACGGACAGGTCACTTCAGAAAGGATGAGTACATTTTGTTCCTGAGACGCACGAACACGATACCCTAATTCCTGCAGTGACATCAGCAAATTTGTCCCCTCTGGAATGATAAGATCTGTAACTCCGTGTCCTAAACCACAACGATGCGGTAATATTTGGGCAATTAACGCGATAGTCTCTTCTTCGCCTTTATCGTTCAGAGTGGGAAACTGAGGCAAAGGTGGAGCAGAGAGCGACCTGGGAGTAAAGATTGGCGAGTTCGCTGCGAATAACAGGGATTTGGGGTGATCATGTCCTTTGCTCGACCCCGGACTAGCCAGCGAGAGGGTAGATGGTGAAACAAACTGGGAAGGAGAAAGCGGCGAGGTTCGCTCGATAAACACTACTTTCTCGAAACCCGGTCGCACGATGCTTCGTTCGCGTGTAGGTTTGTTATTCTTCAACAAACCTTTGAGCCGCTCCGTCTCGTCTTCGAATCAACGATACCCGTCGACGCCTGCACCTGCTCACGGGACACTCCAGAAACAACACGAGAGTGAGTAGATGGCTGGATGAGAGCTTGGTCCAAGGACAGAGAGGAAGAAAAGTTCAGGTAACCCGACTGTCGATGTCGAATGTTGCTGGGAATTCGGAGAGAATGTCGGAGAAGAAGTACGAGGACCGGAAAGGGCAGTCGTAGTCGTGGTAACAAGGTGTGTGCTAGATAGGGATGGGGTGAAGTTTTCAAAGCGGGTTCACCAGTTAGAGGGATTCCGAAGAGATATATTGAACCGAACTTAGCCCCAACAGCAGCTCCAAGAGACTGATGGATCTGAGCGCCAAGCAACCATTCTAGTACATGGTTCATCGATGAAACTCCGTTCGGTTGCGTGTCTGAGTACCAGATTGTTGGGCCGTCGGATGTAAACAGGACGGAAGCGTTAATGGTACAAAATGGTGGACGAGATTGGATTCTTCAGAAAACTCGGATAACATGGAGCCACCTGAAAATGTTCGTGGCACGCACTAGCCGAGGGCTACTGATCAGAACCGTGTCTGGGAAGGCGCAATGCCAAACAACCACTTGCCTGATTCGGAATTAGCCCCGGTCGGAACAGCCTGGTTGTAAGTATTTGCGAGGATAAAAGTCTACCCAATTCAGAACCTAGTAGGTTGACAGTATCCGGGTGGTCCTCTGCTATGTTGGCGAGAGATAGTGGATTTTCGTACGAATGCGATGGGAAACAATACACCACACGACCGACAAACTTAGTTATTAAGATGGTTAGGGCTATCGTAGACTTGACAAACGCCATGTGGGTGTGCTCGAAATGAATTGAAACACCCGTGACTACGCAGAAGCTGCGCCCGCAGAGTGAAAGGAATTGGCAAAGGGCTTGGATCTGAGGAGAGGTTTTGACCCTTGGGAAATGTGTGGAGGATGGGTTGACCGTCGTGTGCGTGGTTGTCTGGGGTTGGGACAGGTGTGTCTACGGAGTCGATAAACCTCTGGAACGAGATTGGAAGAAGACATTAGGGCAACGGTTCGTCGAAGATATAGAGGACCATGACGCTCAGGAAAAGGCGTGCATAAATTGTCGTCGAGCGCATCCAACTCCATCCAACGATGAGGGGTTGAAGAGGAGAATTCCGAGGATAAATTGTGAGGTGTCCTCGAGTGACATGAAGGGGGAGGCAATGGTATTTCAGAGAATTCGTACAGAAATCGAGCTTGGTTTTCCTGCGAGAGAACCAGCCTGAGATAGAGGATGGTCATGTTGACGACGAGACTATCCCGGAAGGCATGGCCACGGACAGTATTTGAGGACAAATAGTAATCATGACTGGAAAGCTTCCATAGCCATTGCTTCAACAGCGTCGAATTGCCATTCCGGCGTGCATCTGAGAAAATAATGAGAGGGGATGGTGGCCCAAGAACGTTGGCGCACGACACGGTAAGCCATGGAACAGTTCAATCGTGTCTGTGGAAAGAAACTGCAACACTTTGTTCCCGACCCACGCAGACGGTCGGGCATGGAAGTGAGGATTGTCACCGTCAGCAAGGTGGACGGAGTTAAGCTCCAGTAGAGGTACATACAGAATTCGAAAAGAGAACGGCATAAGGCTATGTGAAGCAGGGACATGCTGAAGTGCGTGATCGACGGAACCTGACTTGTTTGAGATTGTGCACAGAGATGGGCAATTGTCTTCGGCGATGTTGATTATGTTCTGACCAGTCATGACGAATTTCTCGAGTGATAGATTGGCTGCAGAGTGTCATGGGAGCAGGGGCGGTCACTTCAATGAGATGTACTCATTGAAGCGTTGGATCTGTTGTCATTGATCATTCCCCAAATCCGGTTAAGCGGAGAGTTCATCATGATGAAATTCCATCTGGGACCGGAAAACTAACATGATATACGAATTTGAACTGAGCGATTTTAGACCTGATCCATGACAGCACTGTCGGCTTTGATGTCCAACTTTGGACATCCTTCCACGTTGAGGAATGCAATCTCGACACACTTTTCCGCCAACCCAGGGGATCGGAAGAATATTGCACGCGGGTCTTGACGAAGGCATAAACGCTCGATGTGGTGAGGTCGGAACACCGGGAGACCTCGACATGCTTTAGGGCACGACACGGTAGGCCCTGAAGCGGTTCGGTCGTCTCTGTGGAAAGAAACTGCAACAATTCATTCCCGACACCGCCCATGCAGCTGACCCGTAACGTCTCGAGGTTGTGCGTGGATGAAAGGAGCGTCAGGAGCGTGGACAGACTTATACGACTCTCGACGATATGGAGCTGTACGAGAGAAGAGTGGGAAGAGATATGAAGTAGAGTTTTCGTTCGCGTTCATGATGGCGTTGGTCATACTGAAATGCGTGATCGACGGCACGGTAATAACACGTGCGATATTGAAGGGGTCGTGGCACATTCGAAACTCGACAAACTTGATACTATCCATGCAGATGGAGGAAATGAACGTTCTCATCAACGTTTAGACGGGAGTTCCTTATGATGATGAGTTTCTCGAGTGATGCATTGGCTCTGCATGCGAAGACTGCAATGGAAAAGGAATAGAGAAATCCTTGAATATATAATTCCTAGCCCTTGGATATGTTACCACTATTCATCGCTCATATGAATGGTTCCAGTTAAAGCGAAGAGTTCTGAGTCTCCGCATGAGTTCGGAAAGGCAACAAGACAGCCGCCCCATGAAATAATCGCC
The DNA here is from genome assembly GCA_038091455.1 of Leccinum uliginosum. NCBI lineage: Eukaryota > Fungi > Basidiomycota > Agaricomycetes > Boletales > Boletaceae > Leccinum > Leccinum uliginosum. The sequence goes on from JBBPOM010000177.1 coordinate 16,336, forward strand.
ATCCAAGGTTAGCTCGCCAAGTTTCGAGAACGCATCCCGGATGGAAATATCGGAGAGTATACGATGGAACTCGAGGAATGCTCTGCCAGAAATGCGAAGATCATCCCAGGATAAATCCTGGAGGTCAGCAAAAGCAGAGGGTCTATCCAACTCTGACATGTCAAGCAAATGCGAGAAATGCGATTCTTGGCACGCTGCTTCCACAATTTAGCTTTTTGCAAAGGGTTCCTGGATAGATAACACGAGCGTTTTCCACGCAGGAGGTATGTGTATGAGGACCTGTTGCCAGTGGCCGCAGACATGAGATAGCCTGATGGACCAATCCTCATCGATGAGCACTCCCAAGATTTCAAGTAGTGTTTCCGTTGGTAGTTTCCCCGAGAGGTACAACTGGGGAACCCGCGATGACAGCCGTTTCTCCGTATCCGCTTGTGCAGCAACAGCTCTCTCCCTCAGTTCTAGAAGCTGGCTATGCCTCTGAACAACTTCCAGTCGCAAACGACTCAAAGCATGATCAACGGATTTGATGACAGGGCCGTGTTTCCCCCCAAGGTCGAAGAGGCGCGCCAACCTAGCGTGACCGTGCCACTTGTCGGGTGCAAGGTGAATGACACCTTTCGAGTCGAGGAGGGCAGCTTTGAGATTGCCCAGCTTCCCGTGTACCACCGCGCGTGAATCATAGATGAGAAAAGCATTGCCTTCTAATTCAGCAGCCAGTTGGATATGACATTAGGGAGGACCTGCAACGTGATGAGTGTTAGAACTTGCCTGGTTCATATGCGTGAGCGCTCCCTCGAAGTCGCCACGCTCGTGGCAAGTGACGCCTTCGTCGAAAGTTGCTTTCCATGCCATGCTCCGGTTATTATACGACCAAACTACTGGTCGTCAGCTATGTAGAATACGACACGGACAGAAAAACATACCTTGAGCTCTGAGAGAAACAAGCTGAGGGTGGGAGCAACCTGCAATCGCAACATCTTTGAAGCAAGGGGAGTCGTGAGAACCTCAGGCAAGACCGTGCGGTCACAAATAAAACTGGATGTCACTGAATGATTGAACACGTCCGGTGACCATGAGAGTGATATCCTAGGATGCCGTAGACAAATCGTTCAATTGTGTGTCCGATGGGTCTTAAGCTCAGGCTCAAGATATTACGAAAGACCATACAGCTGATGTCGTCTTCGATCCTTCTGGAAGTCCTTCATAGCATAATATTACACTGCTCAGCCGAGCGGCTTTGAACCTAATCCTAATCTATGGCAACGTGTCGGTTTCGCTGTTCGGATATCCATCCGTGTCAAGTGATGCTATAGCAGTACACTCCTGCCGACCCCGGGGGCGAGTCAGATCTCACAAACGATCGCACACGAGTTTACTAGGCGAAGGCGTGCACACTCAACGTCGTGGGGTCGGAAGAATGAGTCAGATCCAGAGTGCCCAAATGCACAAATGTTGCATGATTCGTGAAGAAGGATTTAGTTTGCAAAGTTTTGACCGGTCCTCTCGTCCATGCTCTCGAGGTCGATCGAGGCAGTCTATCAGGATAACAAGGACAACTCCCGAGTTTTGACGAGCCTACGAGATAATTGAAATGTGCAATGTGAAGCACCCCGAAACTCTCATGCATCATTATGGTCGGCAGATGAGATAACAATACATCAATGACGGTGATGCATTCGTGATACCAGCTTATGATACGGTGATCGTATTAATCATGATCTGCATTCAGACCAATAAGTAAGCCAGAAGGACAGGGACATAGGTTCGTGCGACTGGGCCGTGTGTGGCTGCGGCCTGCCATGATGGGAGAGCGTGCCATTATCCTCGGAAATGTGGCAGCTAGGGACGGAAATGTGGCTCTTGGCCGAATTATATCGGATTGTATGTTCAGCTCGTCGGTTCAACGAGTTCAACAAACAATTGGGCCAAGAGCCAGAGAAGATCAACCAACCTGACACCATGTAGAGTAGTCGTACGTACGTACGCTTGGCAAGGAGTTTCTATTCTTCAAAATTCGGGGCCCTCCAAGGGACAAGAGAACGGTTGACCCATCATCAAAGGCAAACGCAGTACCTACACCATGTCTGGTAGGCTCATCATTCACTTCGCAATTTTTCCACGAAGGCAGTGTGACTCAAACGGCGAAAGGTTGAGGTCTGAAAAATTCCCGACCGAGTTAGCCCGAGTCGGACTCATACTTGGCCGTATCTATGGCCCTTTGCTGCTCCTGATTGATGTAGTCTTCTCCCTATCGTTTGTGGCATGAGGTGCGTTTTGATGGGAGTCTGGGTTGCGCGAACTTGCTCATCCCAGAGGGGAGTCAGTGTGTGAGGGAGAGGCTACCTGTCAGACTGCTGTCAGATTCATTTGCTGCGCCCGTCAGTCGTCCCCCTCTGAGGATTAGGACCGCGTTTTCGGGGGGGGATCAGCGCGCATTGGACGAACAAGGGGCCGGGATGGGTGCGGTTCGAGCCTGGGAAATGTGTCGTCAGGGGGGCCGTGTGGGTAGCTTCTAACTGTAACACTCAAAGGAGTGGAGCGGTGAACCCTTCAAGGTGTTCGTCGTAAGGATAGATGGGAGAAGGGGCTCGTCACTCGGAGGACGTTCCCACGGGCTAGCCGGGCCTGGGCTTCTTCCACGGAAATAGCCGTGGTGGCCATTTCCGAGTCCGAGTCGATAAGCGACACTTGCCAATGATCAATGTGTGTTAGAATGACGAGAATGAATTGATATAACAAATCCGTCTTCCATGCGTTCAAGGAACAACACATTAATCACTACTGTCACTGGCCAGGTTTCGTGCTGAAGGCGTTCGAACACGGTGAATTGGAGCAGGGTGAGGCGAATCATGTGTGTCCAGATCACGATCTATCACCGGGCCTATCCTCAACTTAGGCCTCATCCACGAACATTAACCTCCCTCATATAGTACAACACCTAAGACCCCAGCTGAGCTCCAGCCCCAGTACGTTGAAGTGCTCTGCCGCACCCTCGGTCTCGACCCTGGGTCCAGGGTCACCTACATCTCTCACAACCTTTCACGACTCAGTGCGTACTTCCGCGGAAGCTTTGATGCACGTCATCGAGGCCACGGTCGAAATCCGAACCGTGACTTGGAAAGGGTATCTCGATGGTACATGAATCCACACTTCCTCAACCCGGCAGCGCGGTGGCCAGCTCGCGCGCAAACTCCACGAAAAGGGTTTGAAGAGCATCTTCACTGCGGACCCCGTAGAGGAATGGTACTTCTTCTCGATCGCGTATCCCGCCAACTTGAAGGGACTGTGCGATGTATTTCCGAATGTCATGTGGCACTACCTCGTGCGATTGCGGAGTGCTGGTACGGAAGTACAGCATGCTCGCGGAACAGCGATTGATAGGAGAGATCTTGAGCAACGCAGTCTGATGTAGTGCAGATGTTCGCGAGGGACTTTACGATGCAATTTTCCCGGCGGCGAGGTACGAGATCAGGTGGACGCCCGAGCAGCTGAGGCCAAAAAGGTGAGGCGGGGTTGTGGACGAACTTTTTGAAACTGGTGCAAGTATGTCAATGGGGAAGTTCTGACGCTGGGTGTCTTTTCAGCTTATGTCAGGGTATATATACGGATCGCTGTCTCTCGGCGCTTCGCATTCCGAGTTTGATTCCTCCCTAGAAAGAAGTGGCAGTCGCCTAGCTGGACGCCATCGATTGGGATCCTCAAACGCGAGGGTAAATCTACGCGGCCGCTCAACCAGGCGCTCACCCTCAGGGAAGACTAGACGATCACATGGCAAGAAGATAAAAGGTGGAATGAGGTGATGAACATCGTCAAGGTCCTCCCTGGAGAGGGGTTGTCAACCCGTTGTCCTTGAACCCGGCTGCACAATTGTAGCACCTGAATTCGTACATATAAATTCCAAACGCCAACAAACGGGAGTTTTGCGAATGTGACTGGTGGGAACGATATCCTAGGGCGACGTAGACAAACCCGCTATGTGTGTCCTATGGGTCTTGGCCTCGAGGTATTAGACTATACCTGCGGATTTCGTCTTCTATGTTTGAACATCCGTCCACGTTGAGTGATGCGACGACTGCGCACTTTTCCGCCTACCCAGGGGGATCGGAAGCGTATTTCACGCGAGTCCTGATGAAAGTGTACAAGCTCGACGTCGACATGCTGTAGCGCACGACATGGCAGGTCTTGTGATGGCCCAGTCGTCTTTGTGGCCAGGAAATCCAATACTTCATTCGCGACTTCGGAGATATTGCTGACCTGTGACGTCTCAGGTTGGGCGTGGAGCAAAGGACCGTTGGGAGGATGGACAGGCTCAGCGTGCAGTTGGAAATACGAAGCTCGACAAGAGAAGGGCGTGAAGCCATTTGAAGCAGAGCCTCGTCGACCATCGTGGCAATGTTGGAGATGATGAAGCGCGTGATCGATGGAGCAATAACCGCACTGACGAAACGGATATGATCGTCGCAACCTTGAAACTCGACATGCTTGAGATTGTCCATAGAGATGGGGGGAATGACATCGTCTATGACGGGTTCGATAGCCTCATCCATCCGACCAGCCATGGTGAATTTCTCGAATGATGGAATGGCTGCAAAGACCGTCATGAAAAAGGGAATGGTCACTACTGAGAGGTGTGACTCCTTGAGCTGTTGGATCCGTGACCACCATGTTTCCCTCATATAAACGAGTGCGCGTAAGTGGAGAATTCTGAGATTCCAGCTGGGACCGGGAAGGCAACATGATAGCAAGTCAAGGGACTTGCAGTCGAACAAGATCAGCTCGCCCAGCTTCGAGAATGTATGCGGGATGGAGACATCAGAGAGTATACGATGAAGTTCGAGAAATGTGTTTTCGGAAATCCGGAGGCTCCATAGATCGCTCAAAGATAAGTCCTGTAGTTCAGCAAAAACGGTGGGTCTATCCAACCCTGAAATATCAAACGAAATGCAAGAAATGCGGCTCTTTGCACGCTGTTTCCACATTTTGGCTTTCTGCGATGGGCGTTTCTGGGTTAACACAAGCGTTTTCCATGCAGAGGGTGTGCTGACGAGAACCTGTCGCCAGTGGCCGCAGACATGAGATAGTCTGATGACCCATGTGTGATCCTAATCGATCAGCAGGCTGAATAGTTCAAGTAGGGTAGTTTCCCAAGAAGCATGAGAACCGGGCAACCTGCAATGACCGCTCCTTCTCTCCGTCTGCTCGTGCGGCGACTGCTTTGTCTTTCAGTTGGAGAAGTTGAGTGTGCCGCTGGAGATCCTCCAAGTCCGGTCGCAGGCGGCTCAAGGCATGGTCAACTATCTTGATGACAGATCCATAGAAGGTCGAAGAGACGCGCTGACGGAACGTAGCCCTGCCACGTGTCAGGTGCAAGATCAATGACGCGTTCCGCGTCGAGAAGGGCAGCTCTGAGATTGCCAAGTTTCTCGTATATCGCCGCATGCGAATCATAGATGACGAAAGTGCTGCATTCCAGTTCGACAGCCTGTTGGGTGTGGCATTAGGAAGCAATTGCAACGCGATGAGCGTCAGAACGTGCCTGAATCATGTAGGTGAGCGCGTCCTCAAAGTCGCCATGCTTGTAGCAGGCGACGCCCCAAGTTGTCGAAAGTCGCCTTCCAAGCCATGTTCAGTGCAAGCAAGGTCACGGGTATAATGGACAACAAGGAAGCCGTGGGAGCCCTAATGAGTAGTTCAATTTGCTGTCTTACCGTGACAGCAAGTACTAAGTACACCGTGACCCGTCCGCGTCGACGGCTATAGAGTATAGAGACCGAACAGTCCATTGGCGGGGGTGATAGTACTAGTAGTACGGTCACGACTGATACCAAGGAAAAGGGAGTTAGTACCAGCAGGGCGATGTGGTATGAGTCGGAGATGTGTGGAACGTGACAAGCAGATACAATATTGCCCTCTTTGAGTACATCCATTGAATGATTTCAACTACGACGTGGCCGAAATGCGTCTGTCAGTGGCACTAGATTAGAAACTGGTCTATAAATATTCATCTATATCCATCAAATCTGGGTCCGCATCCGACTCGAAATACATTTCGAACACTTCGTCCTCGACGATTGAGCTAGAGACCTCCGTATCCGATTCCTCACTCGAAAGCAATCCTTCCATATCATCTTCAATGTCAGCATTAGATGCTGTATCATCTTCATGGTCGTGAGATGCAGAGGCGTCTCGCCAATCAGATTGACTGTGGAGGTGTCTCTGAACTGCAAAGTCATCATCGCCGTGTCTTTGCGTGCTTCCTCCGCGGGGTTCATCAACGCTGGCCGACTTGGTATGAGAGTACATGTGCCCGATACCCATACCCCAGTAGTAACGTAAGAGCATGTCTCGGTCAGCAAACCTACCGCATAGTTAGCATCAGCTACCACTCCAAGTGTTAACTTGAAATCAGACCTGTTCACATAGTACCGCTTTGAATCGTGGGCATCCCGTGATGCTCTTGACCTGGCCTGGCAATCAGGGTGTAACTTGCCCTTCGAGAAATCAGGAACGAGATGGCAACCTCTCAGAATATCCGCTGGATCAACAAAACCGAAAGCGTCATCTTCATCCATGGGAACGAAGCGTAGTACATCTAGTTTACACGAATCTTGCTCTTGACGATTTTCAATCACTTCAAACCAGCGAACCCAGAGAAACTCAAGGCGACGAGGCTGGTAATCTGACAACCCTGGACCATTGTAAATAACGTTCGCGTGAAAGATACCAAGAACCCTTGCATAGCAGAACGGGTGTGTAGTGGAGTCTGATGTGTCAGCTAGAAGCATAATGTCCCGATGGTCTGTGTTCGGGTTGATGGAATCTTGGGTCCTGCGAACATCGTAAGCGGTGTAATAAATCCGCATCAAACGATGTCGGTAGATTCGGTTATTTTTAAACAAAACCTGACTGTGCAAGACTATGTCTGAATCAGCGCTTGAAGCATCTAAATCCAGAGGCATGACGGTGGATTGAATGTGGGACTCTGAGTCTATGCCGGTTATGTGGATCTGCCTGATTCGCGGGAGTAGGTGCTTCTTGAGCTTCAGTACAAAATCCTATGGGCTACGTTAGATACCAGAGGTATGATATATTGGTAGAAAACTGACCTTTGCTGCTGGGTCCTCCGAGTGCAATTGGGTAAAAGCTTGGAGATCCTCTGGGTAGTTTTGTGACTTGCCAATGAGGTGATGCTCTTCAGGTGCCTTGGGCAGCTTTTCGTGCGGAACGTTGGACGAGGATACGCGGGCACGGATTTGGCGGATGCGTGCTTGGCGCCGTTCAATCCGGGTCAACTGTCGGACGTAAGACTTTCGGCTTGTTCTTTTAAATCGTGATTTGCCGACACGATGCTCGAGCTCTCCCTATATGAGCCGGCACAGTCAAATGAGAGGTAGATATCTCAATGCAGGAAATGACTGACCGGCTGCGTTGAGTAGGAGTCCGTGGTACCATATCGCCTGATAGTCTGTGTGTAATCACCAAGCGCATGTAGCTTATATGTCTGAAGGTTTAATGTTCTTTCGTGGCGTGCGCACGCGGAAGGTATGTTCTCCTTAGGGTGGCTGCTCGAATTCTTTGCTCGAATAGTGCGTCGGTACCGTCCCTCGGCTTCTCGCTTGAGTTCCTTGGTCGAAAATGAGGAACAAGTTGTTGACTGAAACGAGCGGAGTTCAACGCCGAGATTGGCCGTCACATCATCCATAATTTGGAGTGTTTCGTCCGTATGGACCCGGAGCTTTGCAAGACCGTGCCAGGTAGCAAGTTGGAAGAGGAGCTTGAGTACATTGGAATTGTATGGCTCAGGTAAAAGCCCGTCGAAAACAGGAATGGCACACTGAGATGTTGGATTACAAGTAAGCCAAGCTGAAAGGAAAGAAGACAAAACCAAACCTGGAGAAGATCCTCAAAATCCCTTGCTGCCATTTTCTTCATCTCGGAAGCGTTTCGAGAGAAACGCCGAATAGTGTCACGACCAAAGCTGGGTACTTGACGATAGCTGTACTTAACAATAAGGAATATGCAGATTTCTTAGTACATGTGATCTTACCGTCGATCAAGTTCACCGAGCATATTCCTTTTTAGGCTATCAAGAATTCGAAGGAGATGAGTGAAAATTGCCTTCCAGACTCCGAGCTCGAACTCGTGGAGCAGATCAACAACTAGAATACAGAAGAGGTTGAAGCCTGTGGCATGAAGTTTCTCACAGAAGGCATTCTATATAAGGGTGACGGATGATCATGATTATGCTTGAATCAAACAAGCAATTTACGTACTGATGTAGGGACCAGCGACTCGTCTTTGAGGAGCGCCTCGACCTGAGCATTATCAACTGCACAGTTTTGCTCATAGATCAATTTTCGGGAAGCGGCGACTTTTTCCTGTCGTTCTTTGGTGTTGGTACGGATGAGCAACCTTCGCTGAAGAATGTCACTCTTCATGCCTAAATTCTTTGCTTGTGAGAGTGGAATCAGACAGCGAGGACACGGACATCTTCCCAGATTCCGGATGGACGCGATCAAGATCCTGTGCAAAATGATGAGCAAGGTAGAATGATGATCAAATTTGAGCCACTACTTCTCTGGGTAGTCAGCAGAGTAAGTGAAAATCCGTGGATAGAAGCGGCGGGTGATCCCATCACAGCACTTGATGACAATCCCATGCTCATATGCATGTAAGAACTCCTCATCAAGTAGCACCTTCCATTGTTCATGGAATGCTTCTCTGTGGCAATGGGTGAAAAAAGAACCACTTGGTGCCTTGCCTCCAGAGAACTGAGTGGCAAAGTCCTTGAAGTCGTCAGGGAGCTGTATAAAGAGGATCTCATTAAGTCACAGCCATTAAAGGAGGAAAATACCCACTGTTTGAAAGTACGCGGCATGGCAACAAAGATTAGAGGAAGGCTGGCACCGTCGATATTTCGACTCGTTCCCGAAGTACAAATACAGCGGCCAGAGTTTTGCTTGTCCGAACGACGTAAGGTGAGTGGAGTCAGACCAGAACATTATACCAGCGATAACGCGGGGAAAGTCACATCCAGGTTCAGGAGGTGACTCTTGCAACTGTTGGTGAGCATCAATGAAAGCTTCGGAAGTGTAGAGCTCTCCATACGCTCGTATAGCATGCTCTTTGTGTGGGGGGTGCCAGTGAAGTTCATAAGGTTCATAGTGAAACTGAGACGAGTATGACGCATCAGAAGCCCTCTCACGGATGATTGATGTTAATGAACGGTGGTAGAAGTCTTGGATATGGTAGACTTTTGGCCCAGGTTCCTCGGAACGGCTGTGGAAAGGGACAGAAACCGATACTGCTGTGTGCCTCCATCCATCATCTTCATCCAACCAATCACCCAAATCTGGTTGATCATCAAACTCGTTTTGGCCCAACGCCTTGTCCACAGCCCGCCAGTTCGTCTTCGCGACCTCTTCCGGATGGAAATCTTCACAACCAACAATGCCAAGAAGCTCTTGGAAGCTCTCCTTGGACTTTTGGGCTCCTTGGTTCCAATACCAGTCTCCTAGACGCATCGAATTTTCATTCGGGTACGGGTAGAAAGGGTTGTCCGATGCTGGATGTAGCTTCTCTGTGGCATTTTCGTCTATGCAGTCATTTGCAATTGAAAACGGGTCATCAGGATCATGAGATGGGATAGACTCGCTGTAGTAGGCTCGATATAAGCTGAACTTGTTCTTTTGTGTTCTGAAAATGCGTCGAACGGAAGAAGGAACTGAATGAAGCAAAGAGCTCGAAGAAGGGCCGGAGACGGGAGCAGGTGCAGGCACAGAGTCAGAGGCGGGTCTGCACGTAGAGGCAGCCTGTACAACACTGGTGACATCTGGGGGTGGTAGGGGCATCAGAGGTTCTGGCAACACGTCCCTAAAACGAAGAGGTAGGCGTCGGTTGAGTCGACGCGGGCGACGTTGTGCAAGAGACATCTCATCATCATCAATCCCAGCTATAGGATGTGACGAGTCCTGTGGATGTGGTGTTGATCAGCCATTTGGCATGTTTCTTGAGTGTGAGAACACGAACCTGAACAATACCGGAAGCTATGGATTCTCCATTCGCCCTCGAGCTAGGTGAGAGCCTGATATCTGGGTCATCCACCAATGGTTCGGAAGAGCTAGCTCTCAAAGCTTCTTGGATGCGTGCCTTTTTGCGCTGGTAAACCTCTTTTGCCTTCGCTAACACACTTGAAAGGCGTTTTTTCCCCTTCCGACAATTCTTCTCGTGCCTCTTGAAGGCCCCCGGGTCGCTGAACGAGCGACCGCAAACACAGACCTGGAGCAAAGGGTTAGACATCCCACTTGAGAGAAAGTTGCGGGTCAACAAACCTAACCATGGCCAGTTATGGGTACCTCCGTGCTTCTGAGCGTGTGAACATCGGTTAGGGGCAGTATTGTCACTGGCAGCCTATACACACGACAAACCTTCTCTTGACCCACTTATAGCAGCAGCGATCAAGTAAAGTACTGCGGAAGTGCTATTTTAAGTGATCTAGATCAGGTTCGAGTGAAGTAAGAGTATTTACCCCACCTGTAACTGGATTCCAGATACACTTTGTAAATTATCTCAGCCTGCTGAACTGTGCTTCCCAAATTGTGCGATGATGTCGGAGTCGGTGTAATAGACCGTGTAAGATTGCTTGTCCTCGGTTGAGCAGCCTGTCCAGGAAGACGGGATGTGCGCTCAGCGAACCAGGGGGCGACATGCGGGAGACGCCAGAGGCACCGTTGCCATCGACAGTAGGAGATGGAATGGCAGGATAGTCCTTAGCATACTCCACCCCACACGCGGAAAGACCACCTCGAGCGTTGTTCTAATCCCCTCATTTTCATTCTCGAAAGTCTCCATCGTCGGCAGCTCGCACCTCAAATTCACCGTCGTCTCCAGCACCGAAATAAACCTCCAGTCCCATCATACACATGAACGTGCTCCTCGCGCGAATGTTGAGCCTCGATGGGGTACTAAACACGCCCACTCCGTCCTTGTGCACAAGCACATGAGCATGTATGACGAGCGGGAGCTCATGAACGGACGCGAAAACTCGACAGACCGCAACCCGGGTTTACACCAACCAAAATCCAGCTCCAGCTCTAGGTATCGCTGTGAGGATCGCGCCGGCGAGTACCTATTCGAGCTTTACCGACGCGGGGCATAATACACGCCCGTCCAGCTTGCGCCCGTCGAGGTACCACGCCAGATTGCTGCATTGGCATTCTGGCAGAATGGATTGAGACAAGGAAGATAGTGTTGGCTAGTCGGGAACCACCACCTGGCGCAGTATCGTGGTTTGGTCTAACGCAGAAATAATAAGAAGGGGCGGGAGAAGAGCATGTTTGGTGGTTTTACTCTGGTTATTGTACGGCACCCAATAATTTGGTGAGTCGAACGGATCCATCGGCAGATCGGCGCGACGAGAATATGCACCGGAACACTCTGCGAAAACGCTCCGCCAATTGAGCGGCGGTTCGGTACAGCTGGGCCAACCAGCCCATCAGCGTACCCCCACGCAGGAGCATCCTGGACCATCGACGCTAAACAGTATCCCTCTGGATGGCGACAGGGTCTCGATCATGGGCAAAGAGATCACATGCAGCCCAGCGTCGATCTAGGAAGGGTCCACGAATCGTTTGAGTTCCCCTAGACCTTGGGCAAACAAAACGGGGCTGGCGGCAGTGTTTTGTAAGATATTCAACCTAGAATATCAACCCATCGCCCAGGCGAACGAAAGCTCCGAGTAGATTAGATATGATGTGGATCAACGGAGGATGGATGAGAAATGTCATGATGTGATCCTGAGATCGTCCAGAATCGAACCCACGACAGAAGAGTAGAAGCCAAGCTGCACCCCGGGAAGGATGGGCGTCTTGCAACCAAACGTGGCGCGCGGAAACTGGGTGTCGCGTCAGGCCAGGCACGTGTTCCGTACTCTCCAGGGTCTCATAAGCCGTATACAACAGAACGCGCTGCTGAGGGTCCATGCTTCGCGCCTTGCGCAGAGAGATGTTAAGAAACCTGTGATCGAAATCGCCCATGAAATTGCCCGTCTGGATCTTGAGCTCGCAACGAGACGGTGACGGTAACAACGACCCGACCTCCATTCCACCGGTGTCATACAACGGAAATTGAACACAATCTAGATGAATAGAGTCATCAACCATTTTGTTCCTGAACAAGAAAGGACTTCAACCATTCTAACCTTTGAAATGGTGTTCATGTCTCTTTGTAGTACCTCCCATAGCTGCCCGTGTAGCATCAGAGGACCCCAGTGTGTGAGCCGCCATACCAATGAGCACGAACAGCTCCTATTCCTCGGGGCGCAGAGTTGCAGTACCGTCGTCCGTATCGGGTGAATCCGTGCCAATGCAAGTGTAGGAAAGTATGCTGTGGAACACAGTCACGACGCAAGCAGGGAAGATAAGCCTAGGACTCCGCTGGCGTGATCGATGTCGCCGTCGAGAAAATTGGGAAAAGAGCAAGAAAGACAACATCTGAGTGATAGCGTAATGCTTGTACGAGCAAAAGAAACATGGTAGAGATGTGATATCTGGCATATTTGGGGCCGAGCCTGAGTAAATAGCGAGGATCGTCGAAATCCAACATGAAAATGGCGCTCTGGTCGAGTTAATCAGATATTAGAGACGGGTTTCTGCGAGAAAAGCGTCCAGGCATGATGATAGAAGGATGGAGCGGTGTCAGGTCGAGCATCCCTGCATTGGATAGGCCCTATGGCGGACGGTTTTGCAAGCAAGAATCCTGGCACGTTTGATGTTCTTGGCGATGAATGATCCTTCCGATGGATTTTTCAGGAGCTCGAGTGGAGTCAAGCCAAGCCTCGGTGGGAATTTGATGCTTGGAACTCACCCTGATTAGGAGGACCGTGTCGACAAGAAAACCTTGCCCAGTTGAACTGGGTCAATCTCCACGGCTTCGTCCATACGCTCTCGCTTCAGTTTCTCCAGCTGCTCTTCAGTACACGGGCGCAGTGCTGTGTATGTCGCATTAAAATTGATGACAATGAAGTAGGCTCGGAAAGCCCAGTGCGGCGTTGAAGCTAACATGGGTGCTGGACTACGTGCATTAGTGTCGCGATGATGTGGATGCGAATAGATTTGTTAGGGAAGAAGGGAGCTTATCGATCACATTACTATTACTCCCTCCCAGTGGTCACAGGAAGTATACGTTGCGGCGGAGTTTGCATAGTGTAGAAGTCTCGAACCCCGACGTTCTGGAAGCGCATGGGCTGACACCCGATGCCAATGCCGAAGATCCCGAGGTTACTGAGGGCAACACCAAAACGGATGGTGACGAGACTAAGTTCTGGAGAGGTTCTCTGTCAGCTGTCTCCGGCACGTTTGGGGACGAGAACGAATGAATGTCCGTCGAGGCTAGCCACACTCCACTTCGGCAGTACTCGGCACAGCCGTCACGGGCGTGACTCTGCCCGCATGGATTCAATGATGCGGCCCACTCAACTTCGCATGGCCTCAGAATGTATTTGAGATGAGACATGATTGAAGGGACGAATGGTTGTTGTGGAAGGAGTGGTTGTTTCCAGAAACCAGCCAAATAGTCACTCAGTGAGGTGGCGCAAGTCCTTGGTGATAGTATGGCAAACAGACATCGATACGATTCTTGACCGACGTTACTAAGAGAACACTAGATTTGTCACTTTGTACGGTTTGCATACGAAGCGAGCGGGAAAAGCATGCTAAACAAGGTGAAGCGAAGTCATGGGATACATCGTCGAAGCTCAGTGGCCGACGCTTTATACACTACACTGAAAAGGACAGTGACTGACACAGCAGTGTATCCTATGGATCAAGGGGCAACATAAAAAGAAGCGTTGGGGCATGTTTGAAAAAAAAAAAAAAAAAGAAAAAAAAAAAGAAAAAGAAAACATAATATCAATTTCGCATAATAGGATGAGCCGATACTTGCTTCCTGCTTAGAAATAAGTATGGTCCGCGAGGATCAAGAAGCACACGCTTACTGATACAAACTACATCTCCAATGGATCGAAGCGAACATCAGAGACAGCGTCGAAGTATCTACCAGTTGCCGATTTAGAGTCGTCTGTAGTGCAGTAGGCATTGCGAAATTCTATCAGACGTGCTGAAGTGTATACTTCAAGCAGCTCAGCCTCAGCCTCTTCACAGGCTACCTGCGCTGTGGCCAATTCAAGAATCGTAGCCTTTTTCGTAGAAAGCGCCTGGATGTACTCCGAGAGTAGTTCGTTGACAGACTTCCGTTGCGGTAGATTCGCTGATATCGCCTGTATTCTCTGTCAGCATTGGGTATGTCACAACAAAATGTGAAAAGCAGACCATTCCGTGAGCCCTCGTAAGTAATTCAGCTATGTATTCTTCGAGCCTCGCGTTACCACTGCTCGTATCCCCGCTAGCCTGCAAGAATGCAGTGTGCTTTGGCATGCGATGTGTGGCTAGTGGGTTGCCGAGAACCCAGTTACTGGAGTTGTACTGGCACCCCACAGGCATGCCTGTGGAAGTCTTGGGAAGAGAATTGTTAAGCTCGATGCGCTCGTAATGCTCCACATGAGGTAAGGCTGCGAGGGGAGTTTGCACTTGCAGCATCGTATCCTTCGAGTCGAGGAGGGTGGATGGTGAACTTTGGTAAGTTCAAGTTGTCTTCCATGTGGTGGTACTTGAGGTCACAAGTTGGACCGTGGAAACTTTGAGAAATTGTTCCGTTGTTCATCGGTGATCGTGCCGGAATTAATGGCTCGGCATGCTCACGTGCACTGAGCTCGGACGTTTTGTTGTACGGGTCAAAAACTGGACGTAACTTAAAAGAGTCCAAGATAAGGAAGATCATCGAGTCCGTTTTGTGTAAACCCAAATCGAAATCGAAAGATCTGGCCTAAGGTTTCAGTTAGGTGTGTACATACTAGCTCCACCTTCGGAGAACGATTGAACATCGTGACGCAGCCCGGATCGGAAAAGAGAGATACTACAGTTACTAGAACCCCTTATAAGACATACCTATCCTTTGGGCAGTAGCTGCCGACCCATCAACTCCACAGGGTATATTGTGTACATACTAACTCCGCCATCGGGGAACGATTGAACGATTGAACATTGTGATGCGGCAGCCTGTGACTCAGGAAAGTGTGCACATACTAACTCCGCCATCGGGGAACGATTGAACGATTGAACATTGTGATGCGGCCCTGTGACTCAGGCCTCAGGGTCAGGGAAGTGTGTACATACTTCAAGTTACTAACTCCGCCTTCGGAGAACGATTGAACGGTTGTGATGCGGCCTGTGACTCACTGGCAGGAAAGACTAACTCCACCGCTTCGAGGAACGATTGAACATCGTGACGTGGCCCATCACTTGGTGGTTTAGAACTGCTTAGAACTTACCGAGTCGTAAAGGACCAAGGGTTTTTCCATTCGAGATTTTCTTTGATTAGAGTTGAGGTGTGGACCGTAATACGTACACACTAGCTCTGCCGCTTCGAGGAATAACTTAGGGGGTTCTAGCCAACTGCAACTCCGCCTTCGGGGAACGATTGAACGATTGAACGTTGTGACGCGGCTTGTGACTCAGGAAAGTGTGTACATACTGCACTACTTCGAGAAACGATTGAACGTCATGACGTGGCCCATCAATTGGTGGTTTAGAACTGCTTAGAACTGGTCCTCGCTTACCGAGTACCCTAGAGGACCAAGGATTTTTCCATTCGAAATCTTTGATTAGAGTTGAGAACCTAGTACTGAGAGTGCGGAAGACGGTGATTCATCGACAATGCGTTTCGAAAGTGTGGACTGTAATAATACGTACACAGTAGCTCCGCCGCTTTGGGGAACAATTGAACGTGACGGCCCACACTTGGGTGTATGTATAGCATTGTGGATTCGGGGTTAGTCCGCCAGCCAATCAAGGCTCCTGAAATCTCTCCTTGCCATCCTTCGTAGATCGCAGGCTGTGTGATGAGCACAGGCCAAATTAGGAGTTTATTTGGCAGTCTATCTACCCACGTATACTAATAGTAGGTCACTTATCTGCGGCCCTTCTGCCGATATGAAGGAACCGCCTTCCCCCGACAACGCAGCCAATCTCGCGGATGGTGGTGCAGGTACACCTGTCGCGGTCACTACTCGAGCCAGGTAACGCTGTCTGGTCACGGTAAGTGAGTAATAGTTCATCTCAAGGGCGGCGGTTGGGGTTGGGGTGCTTCGATCATTTCAGCTATGCTCGATTGGATAGTTTGTCGATTTGCGATGGGTATGCTGGGCAGATGAGCGATCGAGTTTTATAGCATTCGAAGTCATAATCAAATATCTTACCTGAGTAATCTGGAACAGCAAGCACGCACGTTTCTGCTCATTCAGTCGCATTGCATCACCGAGCTAGTGCGGAGCATTCTTCGGACTCGATTTCCCAACTCTGTAATTATGTTTCGTGCTACAGGGGAATCGTTCGATGACATGGATGTAAATGGGTCTGAACGAAAGTACACAAGTCTAAATCAGGATAATGATAATCTCGCCTGGGGATGCGCTAACCCGCCCTCCTCCTCGTTTGTGACATGGGCGTGCAATACAGATCATATGTACTGCATCCCGCAGGTGATTACTTTGTATGCCTTCTCCTCCGACGAGCTGCATTCCATCCGCGATAAGGGATATCGACGCCTCCTGTGCGTAGGGCCTCTCGCGGGTTCGGGTAACCCGCACGGGTAGCGGGTACGGTACCCGCGATTCGGTACTGCACACCCTGCTGTGCGTCAGCGGCGTCGCGTCGTGGTGCCACGCGCGTCCGAGTCGTTCGTCAGTGTCATCGTCATCGTGTTCGCGTTCGTGGTTGGCGCCGCGTCATTGTGCCGTTGTCTTATGCATATTGTGTGGTTGCTTCTGTGCGCTGTGTGAAGACGAGGGGATGGGGATGGGGAGGAGTTGGGACAATGTTGGGATTGGGGTCGGGATCGTCGTGTCAGGCAGCGTGACGGCGTCGTCATCGCTATTTTCGTCCGTTTTCTTCGTCGCGACGTGGCATGTCGTCGCCGTCGTGCTGTGATGCTCTTCGGGCGTTCGACATTGCTTGAGGTGCCATCCTCGTGCTCCAGTTTCGGAGAGCTGGCACGTTTGGGCACCATGCTGCTTCGGACATGGTGCATGAGATGGACAGTAGTGTCCTACGTTTTTAGCCCGTGGTGCGCACCCGTTTAGTGTCCTGCGGGCCAGACCATTATTGTAAATAACTCACCTCAAGCGCCAATAAATTTACTTGATACCAGGGTGGTGGGCATGTTGTATGCACACGGAGAGCGAGGGCGGGGGTGTGCGTTGTGTGCGCATGCTGAAGGAGTGGCCAGTGCTGCAGAGACGCGATGTGGAGGACCAAGGCATGTGATATGAGCGCGTGTGGCACGCGCTCGTGCTCGTGTATGGATGCGCAGGAGGGGCGCGATGACGGCCGAGCTGCAAGAGCGGGATAGGCAATTGAGGTGCCGCCAAGAATGGAAATTTAACTTACATAATGAGATCGAAAGCGAAAGTCCTAAGGGCGAAACCAGGACCCAACTCCGAGTTTCGCCAAAATCTTATGTAATTGAGGTGTCCGAATACTCGTGTGAGTCTTCCAATTTTTGAACGATGCAACAAACGGAAGACACTGCGTATCTAGCGCGCAAAGACTCGGTGGACGTACCGTGGGCGGTTGGGTGGGTCGGAGCCAGGTCAAGAGAATCCTGGCATTTAAGCGAACGACACGAATGTACATGTCGTTGCAGACCGAAGAAAAAATAGTAGTAGGGGGATGCAATGAATGCTGTGCAGGCCCGGAAGTTCGGAACTAACCATACAACTCCGAGTCCTCTTGAACGCGATCCTCCAGTTCGGGTTGAAAATAGTATCACCAGCTCAATCCCGGAACCACGGCAGAGTCGGCAAACTGACCAGCCTGGCCCGCAGTGCTCTGCTGAGCATGCCACAATCGAAGGGTACATTCACTTCGTTGGTTCATAGCGAATGATTTCTGTCATGTTCGTCAATCGCCTCAATGTTTGCCACAGCAAATACAATATCCACCCACGGATCACGCAAGGTGTAGAAATATTTACAGAGTGTCCTATTGACAGGATGCTGAAAGAGACCCTTATCATGATTTGAATTGTAGTCACCTGGGAGTGTTATTCGACGAACACCGCAATACGCGCATGTTCGAGGAGTGTCCGCGGAAGGTTCTTCCTATCTGCAATCATTCAATGGTTCGGCTCAGGCGAAAGATAAAGAAATCGAGACAAAATCGTGCACAGTCACTGAGAACCTTGAAGAGTAGTACGATTTGATGACATGAAATCCTGACAGTGGGGTTCTTGTAGCTCAAAGTGTAATGGACGCAAAAAGACATTATACCCTCCCTTCGTCAAAACGGCCAGCACTGCCCTCTTGTTCCTCCAGGATCCCGAGGTTGAAAACCTTCGATCTGGTAATGATTTTATCTGCTGTCATGTCCCCGACCCGTCGACGGTGAAACAAGCAAAAGCAAAATTTCACAGCGAAGGTCGGATGAGTCATCATTGTATCCGAGCCAGTCGCCCGGAAGCTGGTGGAACTTCGGTCCATGGCAAGTCGAGGAACGACCAGCGTCAACATGAGCTCAAACTCAGAGAGGCTACGAAGCATCCAAAAAATCGATTCCAGTGGTACACTCCCGGAGCCTAGACGGCCCATTACGCCGGTAGTGCAAGAATCAGCAATCATTCTCTATAACCTCGACAAACCAAGCTATGGCGTTCAATAAGCTACTTGGTACTTAAGCTTCGAAGAACTCCCGGAAGCCTCCGAGGTGGAGATTGAATATTGTCACACAGGCTCGAATGTGGCAATCTCCTTCCCGGCTGGCTCGTCAAGCACCCACCCGGCGTCTCCAGACACGACGTCTCCCTCTCCCTCCCTTCCTCACCCCCACCCCTTCTACGAGCACGCAGCGGCCCTCACCGTCCAGCAACCGCCGAGTGCTTTCTTTCCACCGACAGTGCACGACAGTTGCTGTGCGTCGTGGTCTCACCCCTCGTCCTCGTCCTCGTCCTCACCTTCCCTTATTTGTCATTACCCGCTGCACCCGTTATCACTATATCAGGGCCCGTACCTCGTGGTACTAGTAGCACCTCTAATCTGATGGTGTTGCTATCAAAATCAGGCTAAATTCAGACTATCGCGCACGGCGGCTGGCCCCGACATCGCGTGTTTACCTATCAAAATCGCGGGTATTTGGGGGTATTTACATAAATTTGGAACGTTCGAACTCGAAGGCAGATCCACTGGGGCCATGTTCACTCACGGTGTTCAATTGTTCCCCGATGGTGGAGCTAGTAAGTATGTATACACTTTCCTAACTTTGGGCTGTGTCATGATGTTCAACCAATCGTTCCCCGATGGGCTTCGGCTATGTTCACTCACGACATTCATTTGTTCCAGATTGTTCCCCCAAGTCCCCCAAGTGGAGCTTAGACAGTCTCTAGGCTATCTTTGGGTCGCGTCACAATGTTCAATCGTTCCCTGGAGGTGGAGTTAGGATGTACACAGCTTCCTAATGGGCCGCGTCACGACGTTCCTTCGTTCCCCGAAGGCGGATGGATCTCGGCTACGTTCACTTACGGCGTTCAATAGTGGAGTTTACACAACTCTCCTGACTTTGCATCGTGTCACGACGTTCAATCGTTCCTTGGAGTATGTACACACTTTCTTAATGCTGCATTACGACGTTCAATCGTTCCCCAAAGGAGGATGGATCTCGGCTATGTTCACTCAACGGCGTTCAATCGTGGAGCTTATCCTAACTTTGGGCTGTGTCATGACGGTCAATCGTTCCTCGGAGGCGGAGCTAGTATGTACACCTTCCTAATGGGCCGTGTCACACCGTTCAGTCGTTCCTCGAGGGCGGAGCTAGTATGTACAGCCTTCCTAATGGGCCCCGTCACGACATTTAAACGTCCCCCGGAGGCGGACGCCTCGGCTATGTTCACTCATAGCGTTCGATTGTATCCCGAAGGCAGGATCCGAGCTATATCCACAATCAAGATGGAGTAACTCATTACTCTTTATCTGCAAAATTGCTCGTGCCGTTACCGTTGAAGACACCTCCGTGGACCAGGAGTCGAATCACGACTCTTGAATTCGAACACAAAAAAAAACAGGAATTTAAGGGTACTAATTTCTGACAACCTGCTATCAGAGCCGAGTCAAAGGGTGCCCGGGCAACCTCCGTTTAGGATTCATAAGGATAACTTCCTTTTTTTCACTCAAGGGTTGAGAACTCTGAATTATTGAAGGAGACGCTGATAAGAATGCGTCAAAAGATCACATTTAAGCCGCGTCTGGAAATTTGGGGCGCCGTTCCACGAACGTAAGTGGGGCTAAGGCCGTAGAGCTATTTGTTGACGAAACTCGGTAAATTGCCAGCCTCATGGAACCCGCAGTTATTCAATGCGATGTGTCAGTGCAAGCTATCGATATCAATTGGTTCGGGAGTCAACGGCCCAACGTAATCGGTAAGAAGCTGGACGCAGTGGAGTAACCGTTTGGGCCCTTGATTCCTTTTTTGACTCGAATTCAAGAGCTGTGATTAGACACCAGGTCCATGGAAGCGTCTTCAGCAACGAGCTGTGGCATTACAGAACGATTTTCCAGATTTGAAGGAACATGTCTATGATCTATTGCTCCTGTCCTACTCTGGGCTGATACGGCGTCGACGTGTTGCGTTCATTTGTTCCCCGAAGGCGGATGCTCGGCTAATGTGCCCAATCAGATGAACTCTGTAAATCAGTGTGCTGAGCCACTGATTTTGGCTTATATCTCGCTCGCTCGCGGCTTGCCCTGTTTATCATCTAAGCAATGAACCCCACATTCCGACTGCCGGATTCGAGTACCCCCAATCCTTCGATGTTCGGCGGGAACAGCCCCGATGATTTCCTCAATTTCGGTAGTCATGATGGTACAGTTTATAGTACGCCACATAGCCTTATGCTACAGCAACAGTTTTAGGCACATCTCCCGCGCTGTCCGGAACGCGGTGCCTGTCCACAGCTGCCCGATTGGCCAGGCGCGATGCCCCAGAGGAGCCTCCGATTAGTTCCAGCGGCTGCCGGGGGATTTCCGCTTCGCACCCAGTTCAAAGCTCGCCAAATATTGTGTCTGCGGTCGCACTGGCAGTAGAGGCCGAAGATGACGACTTCAACACTGAAGATGTGAGCATGGAACCCGGGAACCAACTTGAAACTCAACCGGAGAGTAAGTTATCAATTTCTTTCCTCGCGTGCTACTGACATATAGCAACCCAACAGAAACCTTCCTTGGAACTCTTAACGCACGAGCATTCAGCTGGTTTCTCATTTGCGTGGACGCCGCTTGCATTTTCACTCACTACCTCTGCGCTACCAACTGTGCGCCTGGAAACGCAACTGCAACTTATGTGACGCGTTCCATCAACCGGGCCATCGATCTCCTTCGCCAAATGCAACACGACCCCAAAAAATGGACTCCGGAGACAGGTACGCTTCCTGTGCATTTGAAGCAATCCAAATGACTAACGTTCCTTAGTGACCATTGTGATTCAGAACAAAAGCTGTTCTACCAGTCTGAAGGATCGTACATTTCGAGTCGCTTTCAAAGCGGAGGTAAGCCTTATGATAGTATTTTCTTCGCTTTACTTGAATTCCGGCAGGTTATAATGGCGAGACATACATTGTTTCAAAATGCATACGCCGCTACTCAGAATCTTCTCGCACCGTGCTACCGACAGCTCGAACAACTTCAATATCCTCGAATCGTACTTCTCAAGGCCCTCGACGACATCGAAACAGCATCGATTTGGAGAAACGAAAATGGTGGAGGGCTTATGTGGGACGATAGGCACGGTTACAATTTGTTTCACATTGGCATAGTCGATGGTAATGGATTCACGGTGGTAAGTACGGTTTCTATTCACTATGATACCATCTGACCGTGACCACTTTGATTATAGCACACTTGGT
The DNA here is from genome assembly GCA_038091455.1 of Leccinum uliginosum. Lineage (NCBI taxonomy): Eukaryota > Fungi > Basidiomycota > Agaricomycetes > Boletales > Boletaceae > Leccinum > Leccinum uliginosum. Next base: position 38,338 of record JBBPOM010000177.1, read on the forward strand.
TTGGACGCCTGGAAATAGCAGAATTCTTACACCATTTCTTCTGCCTAAGGAACTCGGCTGGATTTATCCAAGTTCGTCGATACGTTGAAAATGGCTCGGGAGACGATAAGTGGGCTCAGATCACACGCGCAACAGACCCGATGCTTGCATTCGGGCTGGGCTGGGTAAGTCTTGTTCTCTTATTTGGTTTTAATGCACTTATGATTGCTTTTTAGATCATAGCGGTTGTCGAGGCCGACGTCATGCGAAACAAGCGCTTCGAAAACGTGGTCACAAAGCGCCGCACGGAACATTTCGTGAGAATATACCGTAAACTCCTTACATGGTTCAGGCGTCTCAGGGATGGGACACCGATCATGGGTCTCAGTCCTGAGTCTCGAGCGCACGCGTTGCAGGCCATTGACACACTTGGTGAACTTTCTTTGCCTAACCTTGACCTGTACTATTAGCCATGGTCCTAGTAGCTCCAAAGTGACACGTCTCTATCATAACCTCTTAGCCAACAAAAGAAAAGAAAAAAGAAAGAAAAAAGAAAAAGAAAAACAAACCCCCCTTTCTTTCGCTGCCTCCCCTTTTGCCAGTTCTATTTCCGTCCGCTTTCTGCAGTAATTGGATAGCTTGCTACCCTCGTATGCCTAGTAGACGTTATTGAAACGCTAGCTAGTGATGTGGTTACTACTGTGTTCTCTTCGTTGGATAATGATCGATGATCACCAGCAAGGGCGAGATTATGCTTCGTAATCACGTTGTTCTGAGTCACACCCAAATGAATCCGAGAAGCTCGACGTCATCATTTGGAGCTCGATTTTCAGCGGTGTTGCGGCAGACAGCATGAGCGGGAGGCTCCAAGAGGGATTCCGGGCCATAGAAATAGTAGGCAGTACCTTTCCTTGTCCTTTTTGCAATAGGTGTGGGATCGCTTTTTACTGCCGCTGGACGTGGGTGGATGATGGCATGATGGGTGTAAGAGAACAAGCTCTGGGACGACGCCGCGACTAATCCCCGACTCCTTCCCCGACTCCGTAGGAGGACCTCCATCTGCATCCGCAGTGTCCTACTAGACTTGTCCACAAGTGTCCTACGAGGTTTTCTCCGCATTTCGGCCACGTCGTAGTTGAGATCATTCAATGGATGTACTCAAAGAGGGCAATATTGTATCTGCTTGTCACATTCCACACATCTCCGACTCATACCACATCGCCCTGCTGGTACTAACTCCCTTTTCCTTGGTATCAGTCGTGACCGTACTACTAGTACTATCACCCCCGCCAATGGACTGTTCGGTC
>JBBPOM010000178.1:0-39435 GCA_038091455.1 Leccinum uliginosum
CAAGAAGGGACCACATCTAGGCCATAGTATAGGTCAAAGCATGCGACACACGCGCTTTGTATGTCACACACGTCAGCCCGCGATAGAGAAACATCTGCATAATACGTCTGGGCCGCGCGCCGGAACAGAAACCAAAACAAAGAGAACTCACCTCCGCACTAAGTCAGACCGGAACCAAAGCCGCGATAAGATGTATATGACACATCCGAGTCATACACCGTGGACAAAAAACTATACATTCGAGAAGGAGGGCGCGCTGCAGAACGGCAGCGTTGAGGAGAAGCGAATTTAAACGAGTGCTAGGTGTGGGGAACGATCGTGATGTTGATGATGGCAAATTTCGGTACGATGCGGCTTCCAGCTCGACAGGAGGGTAAACGACAGAGGCTGCGAGGCCCTGGGTGCTGCCCATCGTGACACCAAAGAGTGAGTACTTACTGACCTAAACTTGAACTGGACCAAAGTTTGAAAGTTTGCAAAGTTTGTAGTCACTGCATAACCGAGAAGCTAAGCGCTTAGTACTCTTACGCGAAAACAGCTTGACTCGGACACTGGCAGCGCTCGTTGCTAACAACACATGTCAAAAAGAATGATAGATCCTTTATAGGTCAGGGACAAGGGGAGGAACCAGGTGTGTGCCCTGTCCATCACGAAGATGATCTGGTTGTTTACCAGGATGTATTGGATTGCAAATCTCCATTATACTTTGATCTCGCAAGCTCTTAGCTCGGGTATCTGCGCAATATAGGGTTCAAAACGTGAATGATATCTACATGTGCCATTCGAGAGAAAGCATCGTTGGTGAGAGACCCCTCCACAGTCAACTTGACGCGGTTCTATAGACACCGAAAAAACGAGAAGAAAGACCAAGCGCGATGTGAAATGAGGCATCGGGAAGCCCAACGAGCAAAACCCATTCGAGATATTCGTGACCCTACAAAGAAACGCATAAAATTCTCAGAAACACCATGACATGTGCGTCTTGCTTGCGAGAACGATGGAGACAGGAGGGTGGGGGGATTGTAGTGTTGATGCTCAAGACAATGACGTCGCTCAGGCAATTGCACACGATGGCTATCATGGTGAGTATGTTCGCTATGCTTGAGTAGAATATAACATTGCAGCACCAATGGTTTGCTTGTCCGGTGCGCACGGGTGAGTGTACGGCGACAGGAGACTGAGACGAGGGCGGGTGCACGCTGTGTGGGTGTGTGCTTGATGATAGGAGGATGAGACAACACGAGGGCGAAAAGTTGCACGCGATGATGGTGAGAGGGCGCGCCGCCGACTTGATTCATCGGCTATCATGATTACCAGGCATCGCAGCAGCGACAGAACATAAAGTAGACAGTAATGAGAAGATTAAATCGAACCTTGTCTAGAGGTGGACGCCTCATCTACAACGAGCTTCTCTGCCCGCTTCTCCGTCGCTTTGCCTCTCAAGACATTCTCGATGAAATACTCTCCAGCCTGCACAAGGTCAAGAATACATCGACGCAAGTACCAACGCTTGACCCACCTTGTAGCTGCTTCGAACCAACGGTCCACTAGCCACGTACAAGAACCCCATGTCTTCGGCAACACGCTTCCACCGGTCAAACTCGGCAGGTTCGACATATCGGTCGACTTTCATGTGACGTTTCGTTGGGCGCATATATTGGCCAAAGGTCACCACATCGACATCAATCTTCCGCAGCTCTGATGAGCGGAACGTCATTACGAGCTATCGTGTTGTCGACAAGGAAATCTGACCTCGGAGCGCATCCATGACCTGGTCTTCGGTCTCGCCAACGCCAAGCATCATGCTGGTTTTGGTTACCCGTACTCCTTCCTTCTTGGCATGTTGTAAGACCTTCAGACTTTGTCGGAAGGTTGCCCTGCGATCTCTCACGTAGGGAGTGAGCGCTTCGACGGTTTCGACATTGTGTGCATAAACATCCAAGCCCGACTTGGCGACAACGGAGACATGTTCCAGCGTGCCGGCAAAATCGCCGGTCAAGGCTTCGACGAGGATATTGGGTGCCCTGGAATCATGTTATTGATTATGGCTTCGGATAACGGGAAACCAAAAGAACTCACTTCTGCTTAATTTTTCTAATCGTTTCTGCAAAGTGATGAGCCCCCCCATCTACGAGGTCTGGGATGGATGTGAAAGATATATTCCTGGTGATGACAGCGCCAACAACACACCATCTCTATCCACGCTTGTCAGTACGATATACCCGAGGCCCCATCTAGAGATGGCTTCCGCTGTATGTTCTGGCTCGTGAGGGTCCAATGGAGGTGGTGTTCGTGAGGTCTTCACAGAACAGAACCGACAACCACGGGTGCAAGTGTCACCCATGAGCTGAAACTCGAGTCAGCAAGCAAGTGGAAAGGGGCTAGGAGAGTCTCCTTGCCATGATCGTTGCAGTGGCCGCCCGTCGTCCTTCCTCCTCCGACACACCCTCTTTACCTCCCCAACAGTCTCCTATGTTTGGACAACGAGCTTCCTCACATACGGTGTGCAGATTAAGGCCCCTCAAATCTTTCTTGATTTTATGGAAAGAGCCTCCGGATGGTATCTTAGTCTTCAGGAATTCGGGGAGACGGGGGCTGGGAGAAACTGTCAGGATACGCGGCGTCTACATGATTTGCGAGGTGCTTGCCCCTTCGTATTTCCTAGCACCACTCTCTGTTCAGGCTCGCCTGATATGAAGTCGTCCAGAGAAGGTCCGTTGTTTAGCGCATGGATAAATTCGGATTTCGCTTTAGGAGTGGTAACGGACGAGGGTGTTGCCAAACACCTAGCTTGGGTCCAAGAGACCGGAGAACGACGCAAGAAGGGTCTTAGCGTCTGAGTGACTGACATGGCAAAGGGACGCTGAGGAACAACTGCTGGAAGTATTAATTGTGTATGTACTAAAGTACTTAGTAATCAGTAGTATTCGGAGTTCCGCGCCGACTGTACACTTATGAATGCCCTCTCACGAAGAGAGGAGGAGACTCTCCTGAAGACCACAAAGGCACGCGCCTTGAGGGAGTGTGACTCTATTGTCAAAGGTGAATAACCTCACTGCAATATCTAGTAGCTGCCTTTTGACGATTTCCAGAATTTGCACAGTGTGCGGAAGGACGGACTCTCTCGGTCGCGTGGGCTTGCAGAAACAAATACAAGTCACTGCAAGAGTGTGTACTTCAGTAGTATGTTTTTCCCGTTCCGTCACTTCATTCGACGACGATTAATCAATCGCAGTACCGGTCCAGAGGCCATGGAAATAGTACGCAAGGAATACCTTCGTCTGCGAGATAGAAATGTGGCACCGCCCTAAAGAGCGAGCTACCTTACTTTGAACACAAGACAGTCGCAAGGATCGAGCTTCAAGTATGTGTAATGAAAATCTCTAGGATACATCGAATACACAATACAACATTCCAAAGTCGCGTTCCCATGGAAAGCGTCTCAGAGCTTGCGACCAATCTCACTTGGAACCATTCACTGCCGCCCAGTGAGCATACGCTCCCATGAGAGACGAGACGAATCTGGAAAGGGGTCACTTCACGACGTCCACGGGGATATGCATAATTACTCACCCTGCAATGCCTACGATTCCATCGTTGACGTTGGCGAGACCGAGGTTGCTCGCTGGTATCCAAACATCAAGGATGTCGATGATAAATTGGTAGCGTGTATCCGAACGCATTCTGGGGGTGATCAGTCCAAGAGAAGGGGGTGGAAAATATTTTGCATACTTTTCGAGAGCAAGCTGTTTCACCTCGCGCTGAGCGAGATCTCCGAGATCCTTTTCACCCCAAGATTCGGAGGCACGGAGTTTCTTTGCTTCCTGGGCAAGCCGACCAGCCTACGACTGGGTATCAAGCCGGAATCTGTTAGGGAACGAGGACGTTTCTGACCTTGAGCAGACCATGGGTAATGCTGAGCAAGATTCCAGAAAGCCAGAATCGATTTGATATGGTGGCGACTCTTTGAGCAGTGGAGGGCTTGAGGGCGACGACCTTTACTGCATTTGCCTGAGAAAAGAGTGGATGTAAGACTCGTCAATACATGTCATAACGAAGCTCACCCAAACGATGGCGTCATAACTGAGGTACCCAAAGTAGGCAAGTTGCCGACTGATGGTAGTGATCTGTTCGACGAGCTGGGTGGAAGATTGGGCTGCGCGTAGGGCGGCCTGGAGGTGCTCGACGGGCTTTCCCAAACGCATGACTGGATGGATCAGGTCCCAGGGAGGTAGAGCGGGCGAGGAAGCACTCACGCTTTCGACCAAGGGCGAGGTGATTCTTGAGAGCATTCCAGCGAGCAGCCTCTGCCTTGTTTCCGCGGGAGAGGAAAAACCAGGCGAGGAAACGCGAAAAATACTGCACGGTGCGGTAGAGCTGAGAAGGGAGTGAGTTACATGGAGAGAATACGCAGGGATGGGACGAGCCTTGTCTCTGCCAACATTGGTTGCACCATACTTGAGGGATTGGGAGACGCAGGGGTGGAGGACGACCTGGGATGCGAGGGACGACATGATGTAGCAGAGAGCGAGGAGGGGGATGATGCTGTTGGCAAGGGAAGTGGACAAGAGCGATATTCACATCGCAGGTATGTACATACCTCGCAAGAATCACGTGGGTGTGTCGCATCCGAAGGCGCCGATTCTGACGATCTCGCTGATCGGTGTCGCAGGGAGCGTCGGCGTCGGTGTCAGTGTCGGCCTGGAGGGTGTGCACGGGCCGTTGCAGGCGAGTGACGCGAGTTCACGGCATTCAGGACGGCGTGGGCATAGTCAGAGCGGGGAAACTCGGAAGGTGAACCGAGAGAAACGCCCCGTTTTTTTCGTCGTATCATGTTCGTCGTCCGGCGCATTCCTCGACCTCAATCCTCTACGGTCTGTACCGTGCACACGTGCACTGTTTGCTCTATACTAATCTTGCTCTCGTGTTTCAGCGCAGGATCTTCTCCCGTCTCATGGTGCGCATCTCGCCCGCCTTCCCGACACCCGCTCACCCGCCCATTCCAGTCATACAGACAGGAACGCGACACTTTTGGCGACCTGCAAGTCCCCGCAGATCGGTACTGGGGTGCACAGACACAACGGCACGTCCTCTCTCTCTCTCTCTCCCTCCCTCCTAGCTCATCGCGTTCTCAGCTCCCTCCAAAACTTTGACATCGGCGGTCCCGCCGAACGACTACCACCTCCGCTGATCAAGGCCTTTGGTGTCCTCAAAAAAGCCGCCGCCGCCGTGAATGTCGGCTATGGCATGGATCCCAAAATTGGCGACATGATACAGAAGGCGGCGGACGACGCACGTCGTTTCACTCCTCCGCCCTCTTCTTTCGCTTATTCTTTCAGTTCAGGTCATTTCTGGCAAGCTCATAGACCATTTCCCTCTCGTCGTGTTCCAGACCGGAAGCGGTACTCAAAGCAATATGAACGTCAACGAGGTCGGCCCGATAGGCTTCCTTTCTAGAATTTCTTCTCAACTGTCACAACAAGGTTATTTCAAATCGTGCCATCGAGTTGCTCGGCGGAGTCTTGGGATCCAAGAACCCGGTACATCCTAATGACCACGTTAACATGAGCCAGAGCAGCAATGACACGCAAGTGCCTTTGCCATTTCCTGCCCCTTGTCCCCCCTCATCCGATGTATGCAGGTTCCCCACAGCCATGCATATCGCGGCCGTAACGGAAATCCGCCATTCTTTGCTCCCAGCACTGACAGAACTTAGAGATGCTCTCCAAGCCAAGGCCGATGCGTTCAAGGACATCATCAAAATTGGACGGACACACCTACAAGTCCGTGCACTTTACCACGAAATTCTCGTCATCTGATCACTTGGTCGCCACAGGATGCCACTCCCTTGACTCTTGGCCAGGAATTCAGCGGCTACGTTCAACAAATCGACAACGGAATCGAGCGTGTCAAGGCAGTCATTCCTCGCCTGAGCCTTCTCGCACAGGGTGGGACTGCAGTAGGCACCGTAAGTTTGGCACCGTCGTTTGTAGCTTGTTCTCCGTTCGACGCTTCCGACAGGGGCTGAACACCAAGAAAGGGTTCGACGTCAAAGTGGCCGCTGAAATTTCAAAGATTACGGGTCTCGAGTTCAAGACAGCACCGAACAAGGCAGGTGTTCCATCTACCGTACCAGAGCAATGCAATGGACTGACCTGGGCTACGGCAGTTCGAGGCGCTTGCTAGTCATGATGCCCTCGTCGAAGCCCACGGTGCTCTCAACGTCATTGCTTGCTCGTTGATGAAGATTGCCAATGATATTCGCTTCCTTGGTTCTGGCCCTCGCTGCGGGTTCGGCGAGCTGAGTCTCCCTGAAAACGAACCAGGCAGCAGCATCATGCCCGGCAAGGTCAACCCAACTCAGTGCGAGGCAATCACGATGGTCGCTGCGCAAGTCATGGGTAACCAGACCACCGTGAGCGTGGCAGGAGCCAGTGGCCAGTTTGAGGTACTGCTTTGTTTACATTGGTTTGCAGATCGGAGCGGTGATGTGTGTCGTCTAGTTGAACGTCTTCAAGCCTGTGATCATCAAGAATGTGCTCCAGAGCATACGCCTCCTGTCTGACGGTGCGTCACGGATATGTATGCCGAATCTGCCGTGGGTGACGTGTGAATGATAGCGTCGCGTTCCTTCACCAAGAACTGTGTGGTCGGAATTCAGGCAAACGAGAAGCGTATCAACCACTTGCTGAACGAGAGTCTGATGCTGGCCACGATTCTCAACAGCCACCTGGGCTATGACAGCAAGTGTTCCGTCGATGTAGCGCTGTATTTCTTTTTTTACTGACCATGAGCGTTGCAGACGTCGCAAAGTGCGCCAAGAAGGCACACAAGGAAGGGACGACGCTGAAAGAGGCGACGGTAGCACTGGGATACCTTAGTGGGGAAGAGTTTGACGAGAAAGTACGACCAGAGTTGATGCTTTACCCGGATGATGCGTAGATTAGACTGGCTCGTCCGCCCAGAATGGGATGGGTGACTTGAGTTTCCGAATTTGGAAGTGTACCGATGCGAGCTAAATCCAACCACAAAACGAAATGCCTGCGCAATTCCCGCCATCGCCCTCTCAGGTGCACTAACCACCTCTCATCCCCGTCCAAAACTTGTCCCAAACACCCATCAACCACCACAAATCTAATCTTTCCTCCACGCATACACCCACCCCCATCGCGACTCTTCCCCGCACTTCTTCTTCTTCTCCTCCGACCTTTATCATGTCCCTCAGCAGAATCCTCAACGACGCTCCTCCTCCTCCCCGCCCCTCCCGCGTATCCGCAATCGACTCTCCGTTACCCGACATCCCCCTCTCACCCACCCATCCCCGCCAACACCACCAGAGCCAGAGTCCCCTCGGTGACCACCCACCTCCCCCTCGCGGATATGCGTACCAGCCCACCCCTTATCAAGGTGCGGGCGGTTGGGATCCTTATTCGGGAAACTACGTCCAGGGCGACATCTTTCCCTTGGGTCCCGGTGGGAACTACTACCCCCACCGCAACATGGGTGAACCTCCTTCTGCTCCACCCGAGCCTCACGAAGGTTCTGTCGGCGCTTATTACAAGGACGGCGACGGCGACCATGCTTCCAAGAAACGGAAAAAGCCGGTAGACACCGACCCGGACTACCAGCCCCCTGTCTCAAAACGCGTATGTACTTTCTGTTTCATTGCTTCTTGGTGGAAAAAATGACTGTTTCGTTACCAGCCCGGTCTCCGAAGAAATCCCCCTCGCTCCAAGGCTGTCCGTCAAGACAATTCCCCCTCGGAAAGCCTAGACGTTTTTACCCCTACTGCCGAGCCTCACTTGACTGACGAAGACCGTCGTATACCTTCTTCGGACCTGTCGGACTGCGAGGAAGTGTGGATTGGCGAGCTTAGCGACTATATTCTCGAGACACACAAGCGCCAGCGTCAGGTTCAGTCGTGGTTCGAAGCTAGCGTCCTCGTGAGTACTTTGCTGTATTCCTAAAATCATGCTGTTCTCAACTGGTCCAGGAGCGCAACTCCACTACAGCAGTCGCACTGTCCAGACATTACGTGTCACGGATCGCGCGGATACCCCCTCCTCCCCCCTCGCCTCCACCAATGCTCGCCGTCTCTGTCGACGAGGACCTCTTGTCTACTCTTCATCCCTCACCCCCACCGGATTCTGCCCTCTTCGAGTATGGCGATTCAAACGAATACAGTCGTGCTTCACTGGGCAGGACGTACAATGTCGGTGCAGAGGCGGCGGCCCGAGAGTTGGAAGAGTCGCTTCTAGGCTCGCGATCTCGGACAAAGCGAAACCCTCCCAAACGTTCTGCGAACGGCATTATGTCGGATGCAAGCAGTGATCTTGATATCCCCACTTTCACAACGAGAAAAGACAAACCGGCGAACAAGAAGAGGAGAATCGACTATGACGCGTCGGCGATCGCAGACGAATTCGAAAGGACAGTGAACGAGATATCCACGTCTCCTGCAAAACCCACGAAATCAAAGGGCAAAGGAAAAGTGTCGCAGCTGAGGGAACAGAGCGTCGAAAGTACCACCGCCTCATCGCTTACTTCAAAGGGTCGCAAGAAGGCGGCAGCGAGGAAGAAGCACGATGCCCTCCATCTGGATGGCATTGGACATTCGGGTCTGGGCTCAACAGCTGGTTCGGTCGCAGGTGATGCAACACCATCTGCATCTCGGCCACCATCTCCGTCTCTCACGGCCACTTCAGCTGTAGTATATGAGCTCAACGAGGTGGTACCTCCTCTCAGGCGAGCCAAAAAAGTCGACGACAATGCGATGGCCAAGCGCCTCAAGTCACTAGAGGAGGCGCAGAGAAAAGTTTGGACAAACATCGCAAGAAGGGACATTGCCAAGGTACATGGTCTGCTCTGTTAACGATTGCTCTAACACATTGGCAGGTGTACAAGTATGCTGCCATGGGTTACCAAGCCAGGCAGAGTCAGCTCAAACGTCTCGCTATGCTATCCTCTATGCAAGCCCGTCGACCGTTCACGCGCACCGCAAAAGCCAACAAGGACATGCAGGCGAAAGCGAAGCGCCTAATGCGTGAAATGCTCGTTTTCTGGAGAAAGAATGAGCGAGAAGAGAGAGACGTACGGAAACGAGAGCAAAAGGAGGCTGTCGACCGTGCCAAAATCGAGGAAGAGAAGCGCGAGGCAGCACGTCAGGCTCGGAAACTCGAATTTTTGATTAGCCAGACCGAGCTTTACAGCCACTTCGTGGGCAACAAGCTGAAGAGTAGGTGTTTGCGGTCGTTGGAGGATGATTCAAGTGCTCATCCTCTCGCGACCTTAGCTGCTGAAGTTCAGGGGGACATTTCGCAATCGTCAGCAGCTCCTGCTGGTGCGGATCTCATAGACGTCGATCCGCACATGTTGACGGAAATTGACTTTGACGACGGTCAGTCTTTCTGCTTCGTACGGTGTTCCGTTCGGTTGATTCATCTTCTTCAGAGGACCAAACTAATCTCCATCGCCATGCCCGCCATAATGCCCAAGAAGCGATTGCGCTTGCCAAGCAACGCGCGCAACAGTTCGATACCCAGGCTGCTCTTGAACGCAAAACAAACGAGGCACTCCAATTGGCGAAAGCTCAGGTGCACATTCGAGATGAGACAGGACCATCCACGACTCCCCTTGTAGACCGTAAGCAACCGCTTGTTTCTATATGTGTTGTTTGTTTAATCCCTTTGGTAGTCGACTCGGACGAGCTCAACTTCCAGAACCCGACATCTCTGACTGGGCCATTGACAATCAAGCAGCCGAGGATGCTCATGGCCCAGTTGAAGGAATACCAGCTGAAGGGTCTGAATTGGCTCGGGACACTGTACGAGCAAGGCATCAATGGAATTCTCGCAGACGAGATGGGTCTCGGAAAGGTACCGATCCCGTCCTCTTTCAATGTGTGTAAACCTCATCTGTCATCTAGACGGTGCAATCGATTTCTCTTCTGGCGTATCTCGCCGAGGTACATGATATATGGGGTCCATTTCTTGTCGTTGCGCCTGCATCTACTTTGCATAATTGGCAACAAGAACTCACTCGGTTTGTTCCAAGTCTCAAGGCGCTTCCCTATTGGGGAAATGTGAAGGATCGTGCAACATTACGAAAGTTTTGGAGCAAAAAGGAGATCAGCTACAACAAGGATGCACCATTCCATGTTCTGATCACCAGCTATCAGTTGGTGAATTGACCCGCACAGTTATCCTATGTCATTATTTACACATTTCCAGGTCACCCAAGATCAACAGTACTTCCAGAAAGTGAAATGGCAATATATGGTCCTAGACGAAGCCCAAAACATCAAAAATGCTTCGAGCGTTCGCTGGAAGACACTTCTAGGTTTCCAGTGTAGGAATCGACTGCTCCTCACTGGCACACCGATCCAAAATTCTATGCAAGGTTCGCATCTCATAATGCATATTGTCTCTCTGTGCTGCGCTAATCACATGACGCCGTGATAGAACTCTGGGCACTCCTGCATTTCATTATGCCGAGTCTCTTTGACTCTCACGATGAATTCAACGAATGGTTCTCAAAAGATATTGAGAATGCCGCTGAAAACAAAGGCAGCAAGTTGAACGAATATCAACTACGGCGATTGCATATGATATTAAAGCCGTTCATGCTCCGTCGCGTAAAACGACATGTTCAGAACGAATTGAGTGAAAAGGCATGTCTATCAGATCAAACTGGGCCGCCGTCTCTAACATACTTGATTGTCGGAAAGATTGAAATAGACATCTACGTCGATCTTAGCTCAAGGCAACGGACATTGTACCGCGCCCTTCTCGCTAACGTCTCTGTTGCCGACCTCCTCGAAAAGGCGGCGAATATCGGTGACGCCGATTCGGCCCGCTCGTTGATGAACTTGGTCATGCAGTTCCGCAAGGTCAACGGTTTAGATCCTTTCGCAACTACCGTTAGCTCACAAAAGCGATAGGTTTGCAACCACCCCGAGCTTTTTGAACGGGCGGATGTCTTGGCACCTTTCTCATTCACCCACTTTGGCCGGTCAGGCCCACTCGGTCGTGAAGGGGACCTGATCTCCGTGCCCTACTCGACGCGAAACCCCATCGAGTATCGAGTACCTGAACTGTTGTATCTGGACGGCGGACTTGTAGATATTCCATCAGCAAATCCTGGGCCTCGTTCGCGCAAGCTTTGTGCGCAAAACTTGTTCAATATATGGTCCACAGAATGGATATATCAATCAATGTACGACGAAATTGAAGGTATTATCTGCACGACACTCCTGGCATGGGTTGTACACACTCACTGCCGTTTTCAGGATCCCCTGCTTTCGCATTTCTTCGTCTCTTAAACAAGGGCCCGGCGGACGTTCACGGCCTTCAAGTATCACCCTACATACGCAATCGATTGTCGGAATTGCAGCAGGAAAGCAAAATTGTTGAGCTATCTACTGTTTTGAGGTAAGTGCGTGTTGGTTTGAAGGGAAGACATGCTGATGTGCTATACAGGGAGACTAGTCACAGCGCTTCTGATATCAAACTCCCGCCTCTCCCATTTTTATCGTCTCAGCTTTATAACCCTGGTCTCAAAGGGATATCCTCCTCTGCATGGCAAGCTTCATGCCTATCTCGACTCAACTTGAGGTGGTTCGTCCCAGCTGTGGTCGCACCGCCGATATCTATGACGTGCACAAACCGTTCTTTCATTGAATACCGGAACCGAGTTCTGGAAGCACCTGTGGAGTCAATTGCGATGTATGGTCTCTCACGCGAATTGCAAGAGTCACCCGTCGCTTGTAGCCTTTATAACGACCTCGTCCCAATGATTTCGGCTGCAGGGTTGATCTGTAGCGCTCCTTCCGACCAATTGCCGCAATCAAGCATGCAGATTCCAGAGGCGAAACGACTTATTTTCGACTCTGCCAAGCTTGCACGTTTAGATACGCTGCTGCAGGAGCTCAAGGCGAACGATCATCGAGTCTTGATCTACTTCCAAATGACCCGCATGATGGACTTAATGGAAGAATATCTGATATATCGGCAATACAAGTATCTGCGCCTGGATGGATCATCGAAACTGGAAGACCGAAGGGATATGGTAATGGATTGGCAGACAAGGTCTGTATTTCGTACGCCACTTGTTTTGTAGTCCTATTCTCATATTCGTAGATCGGACATATTCGTGTTTCTGCTCAGCACTCGTGCTGGTGGTCTCGGTATCAACCTTACCGCAGCGGATACTGTGGTATTCTACGACCATGACTGGAACCCGTCCAATGATGCTCAGGCCATGGATCGTGCACACCGTTTGGGTCAGACTCGCCAAGTGACCGTCTACCGCCTCATTACCAAGGGCACGATCGACGAACGGATCATTCAACTTTCCCGTGTCAAGAAAGATGTGAGTGCATTACTTCTTTTAAATTGGAAACACTTCTGACTTTGCATCAGGTTCAAGACATCGTTGTTGGGAACAAGAACTTCACGGATGTGGCAAAGCCCAGCGATATTGTTCAACTGTTGTTAAACGATGAACATCTGGCCGACATTGACAACTCGAATGGGTCCGAACTCCAAGGGACAAAGGTCAGCAAGCGGGCCGGTGCTAGTTCCGCAGCTACCGACAACGATACCGTTCGAGACCTGTGGAATGACGAGGGCGACGATTTCTTTGGACATTCTGCCAACCAAGGAAATGTAACCGCAGAGAAGGGAGAAGATGACGGTAATGGGGCACCCTCGAACCGGGGCAAGAAGCGCAAAGGCGGGAACTCGGGTGCTTCACGACCTCGCAAAGCTGGAGGAAAAGCGGCTGGAAAGAAGAAGGCGGAGGGGGCGAATGACGTGGGGTCTGGAATGGATGTTCAGGTTGAATGATCAGCGTTTGTTTCGATTTATTGTTCTTTTCCTCGTTGGTCCGCAGGCTCACATCTGTAGAGTAGCCCAGGCATTTTTGTACGGCGGGCTTGCTTGTATTGTACATTGTCTCTAAGTAATATCTATCCCATAAATTTACTTCTCTCATCTGGGTCGAGTCTGAGTTGAGTCGAGTCACATCCAGAGTGAATGCCACGGTCATGATTCCTCACGATCACCATCACGGTGTTCTCGTCTACAGCAAAACAGTGTTCTTTTCTTTTTTTACAACATCACGGACCATCGACTCGCGGCAGCCGGCTGGCAACTTAAACATCTATACCGTTACGGCTAACCGTCTTTCGGGATGCCCAAGAAGAAGAAGTCGCAGTTGAAGTCCGTTAGTCGTGGTTTCGCAACCACATCCATTCCCAAGAAAGTCGTCCAGGCAGAAGAGGTTGTGGCCAGTGCCAACGACGAAGCGCCACCCTCTGATGGTTTGTCGACCGAAGCCACTGAGGCTTTGGCAGATCATCAAGCCGGTTCCAGTGGCAATCTACCAGGCTCAGAGAACTTGCCAGCCGGTGCTGAACAAGATGAACTACAGCTTCTGCAGATCATGGTCGACAAATACCAAGAGAAAACAGAGAAAGAGATATCAAGGACCATCAAGGCTCGTGTTTTCTGCCACCCTCTCCCTGCTTCATAGATTTTCACCTTGCAAACCAGGCGATCGAGGTGGATAAACGTATTTCCGCAGGGTTTAGCAATGTAGAAGTCGATCCTATGTTGGTTGAAGAAATCTTGGGTCTCCACTCTCAGGAAGAAACCTCCAGGGGTCTTTCATTTCATTTCCATACTACATATGCTTCAACTCATTCCCTTCTAGTGCGCCACTACGTCGACCATACAAAGGAGAAAGCGACGACTCGTCTCGCAGTGACATATGGCATTCTACGCAGACTTGGGTTTGCCGAAGATTGGGTGCTACGGTGTCTGGGCGCTATTTCCGGCACCGAACTTGACGAGGCCTTGGACTGGGTTAGTCCAGCATGACAGCGATCGTGTTTGATACTCATGTTCCAATAGCTCACTGTGCATTGCCCCACTCACGAAGTCGAAATGAATGCGTGTCTCGATTCTGACTTGCAAAGAGCTTGCATCCATCCGCGTTTTCCAGACGAAGCTCGCGACGATTCTCGCAAGTCAAACAACACCCCTGACGTCGGAACGCCGGTCCACTTGCAGGAATCCCCATCCAAGTCACCCGAACCAGAATCTTCGAATTCCACAAACACGAGGACGAACACGCCTCCCGTTCTTTCGCCGCCGCATCCTTACAACAGGAAGCAAACGTCGCCCCTGGAAGCACCATCGACCAGTGCCAACTCGAGTAAAAATGCATCAAAGTCGATCTCTCCAGAGTTCGATGATCCTAACGTGGAATACGCTCGAATAAATCTGGAGCTTATAAATCTCAAGAGGAGCAACGTGTCCCAACAACAGAAAGCAGATGGCACAAGTCTTTTGGAAGAACATCTGCGGACCGTGAAGTCCCACTACTTCTTTGATGAGAGAGACGCCAGACGACTGTTTTACTCTGAACTCGAAAAGGCGGATGCACATTTACTTCAGGCGAAGCTTCGCGGGTCGCTGGAACCTTCGCGGTCGAATAGCCCCAAAGGCACCAATGCTCCAGCGACTACCACAGCACCTCCGGCACCAGAACAGCAGCCTGACCTGTTTGACGAAGAGGATGACGAATCTTCCGGAGGGCTGCTTGACATTTTGGATGAACCATCCGAAGTTTCCGGCCCCGGGGGAACAACGATTTCCGTCCGAGACATGCAGTTCCAGAAGCAGAGCGGAGGGAAGCTACCACAGGTCGTGCTCTCGGAATACGTATCCAAACTCGACCGCTACGCTGCTGTTACGTTCAACAGCCTATCTGGACATAGCCGCGCCAAGCGTTCTGGAGTCCGTGTATCGTGGTGTGGCCGTAAAGTGGACGAGTGGAAGATGGAAGACGTTGCTTGTCGCGAAGAATCCCAAGCAGAACATTACATCGCTACGGTCGCGCTCCACGCGCTTTCGTTCCCTTCTACGGAAGGTTTTGCTGCCGGACTGATGACCAGCCCTGTTGGTAACACGTTCTTTAGATCATTCCCCCCAGTTTTTAGAGATCTGTGGGAGGAATTAGAAGCAGATAGGAAACTCCAGGAAGGACGTATAAACCGAGAGATTTGGGGCAAGTTATGGAGTATCTCTGGCGAAAAAATCGGTCCAGATGCGGACGTGAGTTACCTTCTTGCTTCCGACAATTGTGTTTGAACTTGATTTAGGCGAGAGAGGCAACCTCTGGATCAGTATCGGAGACGAAAGGCGTCTATCAAACGCCAGCTCTCACGCGAAACATCGAAGCAAATTATGAACAACTCATTGCGGACTTCAAATCGCGCCAGGCAAGGCCAGCCTATCAAGAAATGCTAGTCAGTTTCATCTCATCCGTCTCATGAAAGAACATTTACACAGGATACGCCAGGTTCATCGGAACTCTCTACCCATCGCAAAATATCGCGAAGACACTATTTCTACGTTACAAAATGCGCAAGTCCTTGTGCTCTGCGGTGAGACGGGATGGTGAGGACTGGGAACGCAAGTCCGACAGTGTCACTGACGTTCATCGCAGCGGGAAGTCCACTCAAGTGCCTGCCTTCATCTTAGAAGACCATCTCTCGCGGGGACAACCTTGCAAGATATATTGCACGGAACCTCGTCGCATTTCTGCAGTTTCGCTCGCTCAGCGTGTCTCGCGTGAATTGGGAGATTCTCCTGGGGCCGTCGGCACTCTGAGTTCTCTCGTTGGATACGCCATTCGTTTGGAGAGCAATACTACGAAGCATACACGCTTGACCTACATCACCACCGGCATCGCGCTCAGAATGCTGGAACGCGGTTCTGGACGTGGTGACCAAGGTACAGCGTTTGACGAGGTGACGGTAAGCATGGTCTATCTCTTCATCTTATCCCGTATGGCAGAACAGTGCAATGGAACGAAACTAGCACATAATCATCGACGAAGTTCATGAGCGTACTATCGAGTCGGACTTTCTCCTCGTTGTTCTCAAGTCTCTGTTACCGCTACGCCCTGATCTACGGTACGAGGTTGTGCTCTCTGTGCCACCACAATCCTCAGGTCTCTCAACAGGGTAATCCTCATGTCCGCGACGGTGGACTCGGAGAAGATGTCAAATTTTTTTGGTGGGTGCCCGGTAATCCATGTTCCGGGTCGGACTTTCCCTGTAGACATCCTGTACCTCGAGGATGCTATTGAACATACTGGCTGGTCGATATCTGAGGACTCGCCTTACGCGAAGCGACGTGGGTTTCGTGTTGCTTCCCCAACAGGATCAAAAAATCACCTACCTTTCTCTCTAGGAAATAGAAAATTCAATCAACGAAAAAGCCGTGTAGACTGGGACGAATCCACGATGATCGACGAAGATGAAGATACGACATTAGTCGAAGGCGAGTCTAATGTGAAAATGCCGATCTCACTAGAAAAGCGCTATTCTCCTTTGACGGAACGAACGGTCGAACTCCTCGACGAGCGTACAATCCCTTACGAGCTGATTGTTCGGCTACTCGAATGCTTGTGCTTTAAAAATCGATCGCTAGTCTCGTTTTCTTCCGCGATCTTGATTTTCATGCCTGGGCTTGCCGAAATCCGCCGAATGAACGATATTCTCTCCGAACACCCCTTATTTAGGCAAGAATCACAGTTCCGTATCTACCCGTTGCACTCCACTCTTTCGAGCGAGAATCAAAATGCTGTGTTCGACCTTCCTCCATCCGGGATGAAGAAGATCGTCATCGGTAGACGTCTAGCATATTGTTGTACTGATGGTATCAACTGATTCCCATTCTCAGCAACAAACATTGCGGAGACAGGCATCACAATCCCTGATATCACTTGCGTAATTGACACCGGCAAGCAGAGAGAGATCATGTACTGCGCATCATGCTACTACATTGGCACAGGATTGACAGCTCCATAGGTTCGACGAAAAGCGTCAATTGAGTCGCTTGGTGGAAACATTTGTAGCCAGGAGTAATGCTGCCCAGCGAAGAGGTAGAGCTGGCCGGGTCCAAAATGGAATGTGCTTCCATCTGTTCACCAAACAGCGCCATGACACCCAAGCAAGTTGGTTCCAATGCTTTGTAGAGTTTAACTTGACGATTATGCGCAGCTTGGCGAAAATCCACTCCCGGAAATGATGCGATTGAGTCTATCTGATCTCGCCTTGCGCATCAAGACCATGAAAATAAAGATTGGATCGTCGATCGAAGATGTACTTTGCCGTGCATTGGACCCCCCTACGCCAGTAAACGTCCAGAGAGCCGTCGCAGCCTTGGTTGAGGTACGAAATTCGATGAAATCCGCACGGAGAACTAAACTCCTCTAGGTGCGGGCTCTGACACCCACCGAAGATATTACTCCAATGGGTAGACTGCTTAGCAAGCTACCGACGGATGTCCACCTCGGGAAACTCCTCCTGATAGCCGTCGTGTTTCGTTGTCTTGATCCCGCGCTGACCATCGCGGCAGCATTAAGCTCAAAATCACCGTTTGTAACGCCCCTTGGCATGGAAGATGAAGCTGATCGGGCAAAGAGTTCATTCCGCATCAGTGGGTAGTACCATATCTCCCAACCCTTCACGTTTCACATGGAACCACGCAGATAATTCAGACTTTTTGACAATTCACGCCGCGTTTGCAGCTTGGCGGAGGTCGGCTAACCAAGGACTCGCGCACAAATTCTGTCGAAAGAACTTCCTTAGTCATGAGAATCTCTTGCAGATTGAAGAACTGCGTCAGCAATTTCTGGGGTTGGAACCTACGTCCTATGGATTTCATCTGTCTGACGTTCATGTTACAGCTATTTGGTCGATTCTTCCTTCGTCTGCGTGGACACGGAATTTGTGAAAGAGCTGAGTCGGTGGGTTCTGAGCGTCCATTTTATGACAAGACGCTCATCGTGCTCTCCAGTGCGCGGTTTGGACGCAATAGATATCGATTTGTTAACGTTCCTCCCGAGCTGGACAGCAACAGCAATAATCTCGCCATCGTCCATGCTGCTTTGCTTTCTGGGCTGTACCCAAAACTTCTTTCCTTTGATGTCGCGAACAGCCTTCACTGCCAAATGCGCACGTTTTGGAACAATCAAGCGGCCTTTTTCCATCCATCATCCGTCAATTTCCGGACAAAAGCAAAAGACATGGGTACCAACTATCTGGTTTACTTCACTCTCATGTAAGTCGCAGTACAGCATACCGTCGGGCCAACGTACTCATGAAGGCTTAGGCAGTCGAAGAAGTTGTATGTTTGGGAGACTGCGCCAGTCGACGACCTGGCCATACTGTTGCTGTGTGGGGAATGCGACTTCAAGGTGCGTCTTTGTTACGAAACTGCAACGCAGGTTTGTTGATGAGACTTTAAAGCCCATGTCGGACACGGCGATCGTAGATCGGAAAGTCAAGTATCGCCTCACGCCAAGAGCTAACATAGCCATGAAGATTCTACGGACCCAACTGAGCAACATTTTGGCACAACAATTTCGAGGGAAACCTTTGACAGAGTCCCAAATCCAATGGCACAAGCTGGCGATGGTCGCGTTGGGCAGGACAAAATTAGAAAACGGGGGGACGGAGCAGCCCGCGGCCGTGAGCGTGAAGGTATTGATAAGATGATTCTGGCATTCATAGCTGGCAGTGGATAATGGAATTCCAGCCAGCAGCTGTCATTACATTCATACAGAAAGTAGATTCACTAGGATTTTTTGAACCTGTATCATATTGCCAGGGTGGAAGAGAATACAGGTGGTAAATCGACTATCACGATTACTCTTCGTCCTCGTCATCCCCATCACGGCTGCGCGTTGATGATCGTAAGCAAACAGTCAACGTAGCAGCAAAATGGACACATACGCGATATTGTAGAATCGGAGTTGATAAACGTCTTTTGCAGATGCGACGACCCGAATCCAATCTCGCAAAGCGTTTTTCTTCAAAAACTTTTTCGTCAAGTACTTGAGGTACCGTTTTGAGAAAGGAACGTTGGACGTGACGGTGATTCTGTTGCTTGCTAGAAAAGCGGTCAGCCGGTCAGTCATAGTGTGTGGTGCGACACCCTACCCTCGCGTGTTATCTTGACATTGTCGCCGAGTTGGCCAGTCTTACCATCGACCTTGGTGCGGTCGTGGAGAAATTTTTCAAAGTCAGCACCATCGAAGACACCGTCAGCGGCGGGACGAGAGTAGTCGATGATGAATTTGTGTTTCGTGGAGGGTGTTCTCGTTGCTGCGGGCTAGAGCATCAAGGCGTGAGCCTACTGAGAAGGTAACTCAGCAAAGCGTTGCCTGGACTGACCATCTTGACGAGGGACTTGACGTTGTGAGGTGTGAACGGATGGAGGGATGATGAGGATGATGATGATGTTAAAACTGTACAGTTGAGTTCCCACGGTCGGATTACTGACATAATCACCTGAAAAGGTGATATGTTCTCACATAATTCCACTCTTTTCTCAGTAAAAATATATTCGAGCACTGCACATAATCATGGCCTCTTTGCTGACTCGCGAGCAGATCGCATCGGCGCAGAGGGATGGAGACTACGCCATCAAGTCTGAATCTTCACAACCAAAACTAGACACATCCCAATGGCCGTTGCTCCTTAAAAACTATGACAAGCTGCTCGTCCGTTCCAGTCATTTCACCCCAATTCCTTCCGGTAGCAGCCCTCTCAAGCGTGACATCTCCAGCTATATAAAGTACTCTCTTCACTCTTGAGTCTTCGACTGACTCTTACCCCTCTCGTAGGTCTGGTGTCATAAACCTCGACAAACCATCAAATCCTTCTTCGCATGAAGTCGTCGCCTGGCTCAGGCGCATTTTACGCGCAGAAAAAACCGGTCACAGTGGAACCTTGGATCCCAAGGTAACCGGGTGTCTGATTGTCTGTATTGACCGAGCGACGCGTCTCGTCAAATCCCAACAGGGGGCAGGTCCGCAAGCATCGTGATTTACCCTTAATCACAGGACTGACTTGCATTCAGGAAAAGAATATGTGTGTGTTTTGCGATTACACTCCAGCCTCCCGAATCCTACTGCCCTTCCGCGCGCTCTTCAAACCTTGAGTGGTGCGCTTTTTCAACGGCCCCCCCTCATCTCAGCAGTGAAACGCCAACTGCGCATACGTACTATCTACGAATCCAAACTGCTCGAATTCGATGAGAAGCGTAACCTTGCCGTATTTTGGGTGTCGTGCGAGGCTGGCACCTACATTCGAACACTCTGCGTCCATCTGGGCCTTTTGCTTGGCGTCGGCGGTCACATGCAGGAGCTAAGGCGAGTGCGAAGCGGTGCCATGTCAGAAAATGACGATATTGTGACTATGCACGACGTATTGGATGCGCAGTGGATGTATGATAACACGCGCGATGGTAGGCACATTTAATTGGTTTGTGTCTTTGGGCTGACGCTCCACAGAATCGTACCTTCGACGGGTCATTCGACCTCTTGAAAGCTTATTAGTCGGTTATAAGCGCATTGTGGTGAAGGACAGTGCAGTCAACGCAGTATGCTACGGTGCGAAACTCATGATACCTGGCCTTCTTCGGTATGAAGCCGATATTTCTGTCAATGAGGATGTCGTCCTCATGACGACGAAAGGTAATATTCGACCAGTCGACAAGCAACTATTTGTATTGATATTTGAGTAGGGGAAGCAATAGCTCTCGCGATCGCGCAAATGTCCACTGTCGAACTTGCAACTTGCGATCATGGTGTAGTCGCCAAAGTGAAACGATGTATCATGGAGCGCGATACGTACCCTCGCCGTTGGGGTCTCGGTCCGATGGCATCACAAAAGAAAAAGATGGTCAAGGATGGGAAACTTGGAAAACACGGCGAGAAGATCGATGGTGTCACACCCGCCGAATGGAGCCGTGACTACGTTGATTACAGCCGAGAAGTAAGTCGGCCACGTGTTCCCAGTGCCATCTCGAGCAGCACTGAAACCTTATCTAGCAGCCCCTTGCTGGAATTGCAGCGGTTACAGCAGCCGCTGTCACTGAGCTAGCGATCCCGGCACCGGCACCGGCACCAGCAGACGAGCCGGCGGGTTCTCCGCAAAAGGTGAAAGAGAAGAAACGCAAACGCAAATCAGAGGTCGCAGAGGGGGACGCCGACATGACGGTGGAGGGGGCAGGAGGTGAGGGAGGCGAGCAGACCGAAAAGAAGCGGAAGAAGGAGAAAAAAGAGAAAAAGGAGAAAAAGGAGAAGGAGAAGGAGAAGGAGAAGGATGCCGAGGGTGCCGAGGACGATGAAGCACGGAGAGAGAGGAAGCGTTTGAAGAAAGAAAAGAAAGCAAGGGAGGCGGCGGAAAGTGCTTAAGGGTATGATAGCGTGGTATTAGCTGATGACACTGCTTGTAGCGAGACCCGCCTTCAATGTACATCTGTTCCACCTCGATTGATCCTCAGTTTACAACTGATGCGGTCAAGATATCTGGCACTGCTTCGTAACCATCAGATTTGCATCCATCAAGTTTCAACTGGCCTCACTGACAGATGGATCCCTTGATCATGTATATATGTAACCGTTCCCAACCCTTCGTTTCGAGTTTGAGCACTCGCACTCGTATTCGTCGCCATGACCGTCGCACAACCAGTCGAAAAGTCGAA
The DNA here is from genome assembly GCA_038091455.1 of Leccinum uliginosum. Classification (NCBI taxonomy): domain Eukaryota; kingdom Fungi; phylum Basidiomycota; class Agaricomycetes; order Boletales; family Boletaceae; genus Leccinum; species Leccinum uliginosum. Next base: position 21,570 of record JBBPOM010000178.1, read on the forward strand.
GGCCCAGAAAGCCCTGCCTAAATTTGAGACTGGTGAGCACCACGCCGGACCACTGTCAGCAGACGCCCTGAGACCTAGTCACTTGGCAACAGGTCCCGACTATGAGATTTTATATTCTCTCGGGGAAGGTGCATATGGAACCGTAGTAGCAGCTTTCTACAGGCCCTCTAGAAAATACGTGGCGATAAAGAAGATCCTCCCATTTGACCATACCCTCTTCTGCCTGCGAACGTTACGGGAACTCAAGTTGCTCAAGTTCTTTTCTGAAGAATGCGTGAATGAAAACGCACGTACATTTCACCAACTTTTGACATGCGCTCATCCCGCTGACGACCACGGCCAATTCAGATCATCTCGATATTAGATATCATCAAGCCTCCATCTCTAGATGATTTCAAGGAAGTCTACTGTAAGATCACTTACGACAGACCACTTGATATTTGCTCAATTCGAGTCAGTTGTTCAAGAACTGATGCAGACCGACCTGCATCGCGTTATCCGCACTCAATCGCTCTCTGACGATCATTGCCAGGTGATTATCTATCTTCTCTCAATCGAAACCTCCACCCACCCGGATCTTCCTGCTACTAGTACTTCATCTACCAGCTTCTCCGAGCCCTCAAGTCCATTCACAGTGCAAACATCGTTCACCGTGACCTCAAACCTGCAAACCTGCTGATAAATGCCAACTGTGATCTGAAGGTCTGTGACTTTGGTCTAGCCCGAAGCATGGAGTCGACTGCACCTGGAGCGAAGGAGATAGGATTAATGACAGAGTACGTTGCGACACGCTGGTATCGGGCACCCGAGATCATGCTTTCGTTCAAAATGTACACAAAGGTGCGTTTGTCTGCACATGCATTGCCAAGCCAAGGTGTCAATATTAATATTTTTAGGCTGTCGATCTGTGGGCGGTCGGCTGCATCCTGGCAGAGTTACTTAGCCGGAAACCCCTCTTCCCAGGCCGGGATTACGGACACCAGCTTGACCTGATCTTGGAAGTGATAGGTCAGCTTGCCACTAGCAAGAATGTTCTCTTCGCTGTGAAACTCACACCACATTGGCTGGACAGGTACGCCGACGCTGGATGAGTTCTATTCCATCACTTCGCGGCGATCGAGGGACTACATTAGAGGACTTCCTATCCGCAAGCGGAAGCCCTTTGTCCAACTCTTCCCCAAAGCAACCCCGGATGCCATCGATTTCTTGCAGAAAACATTGGTGAATGCGTCACCAAGTTCCTAACTAAAGACGTTGGACCTCTGACAACCGATTGCAGACATTTGATTCAAGGAAGCGCATAACTGTCGATGAAGCTCTGGAACATCCATACGTCTCAGCATATGTATGTTTCATCACTGGGATTTGTTAGCCAAGTCGTCGTTGACAGATGATTTTGATCATTCAAGCACGACCCCGAGGACGAGCCCAGCGTCGCGTCCTTGGATCCAGATTATTTTGATTTTGATAGTGAGCCCGATCATGACAACCTCTATCCTTCTTCGTGCTTACGCCTTTCGATAGGGTACAAGGACGATCTGACGAAGGCGGAGTTGAAAGGTACCTGATCGCACCTACTTTGTAGCGTCATATCTGATCAACGCCTCCAGAACTCTTGTTCGAGGAAATCCAATCATTTGTTCCCTCAATCTGACCCAGAATTGCAGCCCACACTTGAGCCGTAGTGATACTTAACTTATTATTTATCTTCACAACTGCCAACTCGACGACATCGTGCCATGCTCAGAATTAGTATTGTACATACATATAATTTCATACGATCTGAAAGTCAAATCAACTGTGTCACCGATAGTCGGAAAGGTATGAAATCAATACAGTGTACCTGATTGAGCCAAAATTGCATCAAATAGATCCAACAATAACGTCTGATGATCGCCATGACCCTTGAGTTCAGAACCTACCACTTGCCCAGAATCCCGAGGCAACACCATCGACACCAAAATCCCCAAATCTCGTATCGCCATCTAACTCGGTTCCATACATCGTACGCTTCGCGGGAGGAACAGGGGTACCCGATTCAGTGGCCAAGGTTTTGATGGCCGTCAGACCAAGACCAGACGCAACTTCGTTACTCGAAGGTGCTCTTGGAAGGCCAATTGATCCGCTAGCTTCCCCACGTGCCTGAGAACCACCTGAGGCAGCGCGCCCGCTTGCCCTCGAGCTCGATCGTGGGGCGCCAAATGCTCCAAGCCGATCGGAGTGGCGACTACCGGGACGATCAGGATTTGGTGCTGGCGAAGGGGATGTGGGAGGTTCTGGATGAGGGAAGGTTCCCATCACGAGAGGATACACAGCCTGTGCAGGTGTTGACGAAATCGGTACAAAGGTAAAGCTAAATGGGTTCTGATTCTCGACGTTGCTTGCGGAGCTAGTTACGGGTGCACCTATGATGGGAGGGGAGGGAGGGGTGTAGAAGTTCGGGATTCGTTCAGTCGGAGGCGGCGGGTCTTCTTCTCGTCCACGGAAGACGGAAAACCCGCCAGGGCGCCTGGAGGTTTCCGGGAAAGTAGAAGATTCAACTCGTGAAGCTTCTGGCGATGGTGGCTCTGGTTCATGCACCTTAACTCGCTTGTGAGGTGGTGGGCCAACATCGCTCTCAGGTTGAGTCTCCATACCCACTTGTTCCGCTTCGAAGACCCCAGAAGTACTACTCGATATAGAATCTCGAGGACGTTTACCCAGCATTGAGTGCGGGAATCCAGGCAATAGAGAACCGGTTTGCCTAGGTTGTTCCACATCATTAGTGGATCGCAAGTCAGGCAGTGCAAGGGCATCGAGGTTAGAGGGATCACTCGAAACATCGCAGGGTTCCAAATTCTCGGTGGCTGGGAGACTACCTTCTGTTCAGCTTAGAGAACAGATAAGTGCTGCAAGTTCACCTACGCAAATGAAGGACGATATGGAGTCCGGACGCGTTTAGGCGTCGAAGGCGGTTCTGGTATTCGAGTTGAATACTCTTGAATTGTTGCCACTGAGGAATCATGGGGGGAGCTCTTTGCTCGAGAAAGGAGATCTTGGATCTCCGACGTAAGATTTCGAATCTTGGTCTCGAATGACTCGATCAGAGAAGAGACCTTCTCTTTTAAATCGGTAAGTTGTGCTTTCTGGGATTCCAGCTCTTGTTGTACAGGAGCAAGCTGGCCGCGAATAAGTATACTATGATGAAACGTTTTACGGCGACATCACTCACTGCTTCTGCGATCACAGTTTCCATGGCCTCACTCGATGGCCCAGCCACCGAACGCACGGCTGGGTGCTGTTGGATACTTGCGAGCTCTGGGTTCACCTTGGAACCCACTGTACAGCGAAAATAAGTGATGCGTTCAGAAAGTCAAAGTTGGCGTGACAGTGCTTACGCGGGGGAATTTGTGTAAAACCATCCAATTCTAGTTCTGGCAAAATCTCAACATAAAGAGTGTTACAAGAAGCTCTGCACCTGACCTTCTGTGATGGTTGCTTCAACCGGCTTGATTGACCTGCTACTCTTGGCTCTCTTTGGTGTCCGAGAAACGCTGACGGATTTGGTGACAGCACGAGCACCAGATCCACCTGCTATTACTGGACGACCGACACCAAGCTTATACTGAGTTTGTTTCGCTTTCCTTGTTCGTTGGGGGACTGGTTGTTCAGGGGATTTGAGTTGACGACATTGAGGAAGGGCAGGTTCGCCATCGTCATCGGAGGCATGGATGATGACAGAACCGGTGGACTGTCCCCTAGGTTTAGCTCCGGCGAGGCTTGGTATTCTGGTTGAAGGTGGCCGTTGAAGTGCCGGTAGAGGATTGCGGCGTGGTGGTTGTGGTCTTTGCCAGAGTCAGAAGGGATTAGAGATCCGCAAATGAGCTCAGACTCACTGAGAAGTGTCAAGTAGGAGATCAATGAGTGTCTCGGTCTTGAGATTGGCCCTTACGCCATAGTCCTAGCACATATGGTGAGATCCGAGAAGGGCTCGAGGGGGAAAGGGCGAGCGTACTTTGCACAACTTCTGTATGTCAGAGCGTTTCATGGCCTCGAGGGCATCTCTTGCGAACATTTGAGTGTGCCGGCGATGGAAGTCGTGGTTTGAGTGCAACAGAGACAATAAAGCGAACCAAACAACGCGAGGTCACGTGCCATGTACTGACAATGATCCCTCGTGCGTGTCTTTTCCCTCATGCCTACCTTTTCCCTCGCTCAGATCGCCCAACACAACACCTCGACGTGCGCCGTCTCTTTCAACTAACTAGGTGGTCACTCTGTCTCATCCTCGCGCAACACAGCTCCTGCTGGGTCATCATCAGGAACAAGGTGTACGACGTCACCGACTTGCTATTCGTAAGTCCCTCCCTGTTTCATCGTCCTTCTCACGCCCATGTCTCTATCTAGGATCACCCTGGCGGACCTCAAGTCATCCTGGCTCTTGGTGGGTCCGATGCCACCGCAGCCTTCGTACCGATCCATCCTTCCGATACACTCGACAAGCACATCCCTCCGGAAAAGCATCTTGGCGATCTCGATCATGCTTCGATCGACCAACTGAGACAGGCAAGGAAGAGCCAGACCAAGACAAGGGATGAGCTGCGTGTGGAAGAGGCTCTCAAGAATAAACCCCCCCTCAGCCGCATCATCAATGTCCAGGACATGGAGGTATGTCAAGCCTTCAGTCAACTTACTCTTAATGCTCAACGATTTCCCTTAGGAACTAGCCAAGAAAATCCTTCCTTACAAAGCTCTGGCCTACTACGCGTCTGCCGCAGATGACTCCATAAGTATGCCCCGGTTTCTGCGTGGTTGTCCGCATCATTGAACTAGTACGAAAAGCATACACGGAAAACGCTCGTGCATTCAGTCGTTTTTTCTTCCATCCTAGAGTAATGAAGTCCGTCTCTGACTGCGACACCTCCTCGACCATTCTTGGTCATAGGACATCCATACCAGTATACATCAGTGGTTCCGCATTGGCTCGACTAGGTCATCCTCTCGGTGAAGTCAATCTTACCCGCGGCGCCTACAAAACCGGCATCACACAGATGGTTTCTTCCAATTCTTCGCTTTCGTATGCACAGATTGCCTCTGCTCGAGGCTCGCCCGATCAGCCCATCTTCTTTCAATTGTACAAACACAAGAACGATGCTATCGCCGCCAAACGCCTTCGAGAAGTCGAAGCTTTGGGCTACAGTGCGATCTTCCTTACCGTCGATGCGGTTGTTCCTTCAAATCGAGAGATGGATACCCGTGCCCCTCACTACCTAGAGGATTTCGAGAACCAAGGGGCCAAACTTCCCTCAGTTACCCAGGATGACGAAGCGGAAATCAGTTCGTTAGGCACTGCTGGCGGACTCATTATCAACAACGATTTGGACATGACTTGGGAAAAGGTTTTTATTTTTATTCTTTGGTGTTGCAGTGCAACCATTCACACCATCTCCGGCCCGCAGACTGTCCCGTGGATGCGAAGTGTCACCAGACTTCCTGTGGTTATTAAAGGCATGACTTTTGGTGTATCTGTTTCTCACATATGCTGATAGATGGTGCAGGGATTCAATGTGTCGCGGTAATATTTCCCCTGCTTTACCGTCGCCAAATACTGACTCCAGCAAGGATGCCGTTCTTGCTGCAGAGGCTGGCTGCGAAGGAATTGTGTTGTCGAACCATGGTGGTGAGTTTTTATTTTGTAGGCTGCTAAACATCATTCATCGTCTGCACCCAGGTCGTCAACTTGACTAGTGAGTGACGGAACCGGTTGACCAAATAAGTTAACCATCCAATTAACGGATAAAATGTAAGCTCGCTTCCGCCCTTAGAAGTACTGTACAAGCTCCGCAAGGAACACCCAGAGGTGTTTAAGAAGACGGAAGGTCCGCAATTTACCTTAATCTTTTCTGGCCTGTCTGATTGAACGGCTGCAGTCTACATTGATGGTGGCATCCGTCGCGGAACTGGTCGGTGAACAAATGACTAGACTCAGCGACTTCGAATTCACGTCGATACCACTGTAGATGTGCTTAAAGCCCTCTGCCTCGGTGCAAAGGCCGTTGGGCTTGGCCGCGCCTTCCTCTATGCGCAGAGCGTGAGCATTGCCCTGCCTTGGAATGCATTAGGTTCATAGTTTTCTAGGCTTACGGTGAAGCGGGCGTCGTTCATTTGGTACGACTCCTGCAACGCGAAATCCAGTTTGGCATGCAGTCTCTTGGTGTCCAGTCACTCGATCAACTCTCCCCCGATATGGTGAGTGCTCACAGTAGGCAATGTTGTAGTATATTGAGGTTGTTAAACGAGGTCGAGCGCGTGGATTGGCAACCCGCGATACCTGCCAAATTATGAGGGTCGAAGGGCGCATGTAATGGACATCATAATGTATTCAGCCATTTGAGAAACAACATTTGCTTCAGAGTGACTCACGTGACCGTGCCTCAGGCAACACATTGTCTATTCAACCTCGTGTTGCAAGTTGAACTCTTGACTCGACGTTCTCTACGACGCTCGCCATCTGTACTATTAGCTTCCACTCCATCTTTTTCCCTAGTTCTATTACACTTTTGCGTTGCGTTGGGAATCGCATGGGATTCTGTCGAAGATGTGGTGACATTGTCACCGGAACGCGGTGCAAATGTGGTGGCACAGCAGTCGGTCTGTTTGTCACTTGATTTCTGGTTAAACGTCGTGGCTGAAGGAGCGTAGCACCTGTTTTACAGTGGTCATCCTCTAAATGTCAGACAGTCGACAGATGGTCACAGACTTACATCTCGAAAGACAAATCCCCAGCACTTTCATCCATTCAAATCGACAGCGCCTTCTCTGTAACGCAGCCTAATGCTGCACTTTCGGGACAAGATATTAGTCCAGAACAGTCTGTCCCACAGCTTACTGCTGGCCGGTTTCCACGCCCAAGTTCCTCTCGCCTTTCCTCTCCCATCTCCACCCGCACCAGTTCCCACCTCGGCTCGGCTTCTCGTCCTCTATCATCATCGAGGCGATCGTTTGACATTGAAGAGCTTAGCGCGCCCCCCTCTCCGACTGATCTTGCGGCCGCGGCTGGTGTTTTGCCAACACCAAACGCACCGGAACTTTCCAAAGCGTATGGTTCGGTGTTGCAGCCTAAGGAATCCCTTGCAACATACTCGTGTGCAATCTGCCTCACAGTGTTTCAACCAGATGCGACAATCTTCCCAGATCCCTCCGCTCCTAATTTATCCGACCGGTTTCTGTGTCGACCGTGTTTCGTCATCCATGGCGGGTCCAAGGGTGACTGTCCAGTCTGCCGTCGGCCTGTCCTGACTCTGAAGAGCGAAGGTGGCTTTGTCGAAACGTCTGGTCTCGTTTGGCATAAGAAATGCTTCAGGTGCGACGGATGTCACAAGAGCATTGGCGATACCCCTATGGTTGATTTGTTCGGCCAACCATCCTGTGCTGACTGCTTCGACAGCTGTTTGAAGCGAAACAGCACGCCTCGGAGGTCTCATCCATTGCACAGCTTAGAGAAGGCTGACAGTCGAACGCCGGTCACTTTTTTGAAGGATTTGAAGAGTCGGGAAGGTAGTCCCGCAATCGATGAACTCGAACAAAGACTTGGAATTTTGAAGAGTAGGGAAGGTAGCCCTGTTCTCGAGGAACTCACGCAGCGACTGAATGCGGTGCTTAATCGTACACCTCGTGACCCCGCACTGTCAATGTCTCCCTCTACGTCGCATCTGAATAAGGATGACCGAGCGAGTAGCCCGCTTTCGAATCGCATCTTGCAGAGGAAGAAGTCAGCGACACTCATTACTTCTCGCCGTGGGGCGGATTCTGTCGATATCTCATCCTCCGATGCAGATTCTCTTGCCGAAGCGAAAACAAGTGGACACCATCTCGCAATCCGTACAGAAAGTGCATATGAAGATAATGTTCCTTCGTCAACCAGACCAGCCTTTGACGCGATAGAGGAAATGAAAAATCGGATCATGAATCAAGTCACTTCCTCACCTTCGCCGTCTTCAGATTCAATTTGTTCCCCCGACCTGCAGTCACGCTCCGTGCTCATGAATTCTCCCATATCTGTCCCATCGCTCATTCCACGTTTGTCCAGAGCTAGCGATTCCCCTCGTCTACGACACGCTTTGAGCACCTCAAGCTTACGCTCACCACGGGCATCATGGACACCTTCTACCCCTGATCTGATCCCAGATATATCTGACACTCTGACACAGTCATCGGGGCCTTCTTCCCCACCGACTTTCAGCCCTCAGGTGTATCCCCGTGACGATTTCGGTGGCAATCAGGCAGAACATACTCCCGTTAAAGATGCCGCCCTTGAACGCCTTACCTCGGGCATGGTTACCCCAAAGTCAAGAGATTCGCTTAGCAAGTCTTCGATACCGACTGCCACTCTGTCCTCTGGATCTCTTTGTGCCAAATGCGGCGGATCATTGTTTGCTGCCGGAGGGAGTGGCCGCTTTGTCACGGTTCCCGAACTCAGTGGCAGTGGGCCCCCGAAGACCTATCACACAGAATGCTTCCGTTGCGCTTTGTGTGATGGACCTTTTAGAGAAACGAACAATGGACAAGCAGTCTTCGTGCGGGGGGAGGGAGGTGCCTGTCACATCGAGGTTAGTCAAGAATATGAAACTCGAAATTGACAAGGATTTGAAAATGTATTGGTTAGTGTGCACCACCGGACAAGGCGCAGCTCAAGTCCGCCGATTCGCCGAGCGCCATCCGGACTCCAATGACCGATCCCACTGTAAGCCCACCTCTGATACCACTGACGAACACTATCCGGACCGCAACTAAGCACAATTCGAGGACGAGCCATACCCAGCCACTCAAAGGGTCAGCCCAACACAGTAACAGTCCATATTCATCTTCTCGCTATGAACGTCTACCTACGTCCGCGCCGTCGTCGTCTTCTCGGTTCGGTAGTTCAAGTGCATGCCCTGGGTGCCAGACGGCAGTGTCTCCAATGGAGCTTGGAGTTGTCCCTGGACCTCAGGGGTCAAGATGGCATGTCGCCTGCTTGGTGTGTGGGGGGAAGGGTGCTGGCAAAGGTAAACGGGACAAGTCGCGACCAGGATGCGGGAAAAGGCTAGATTCTGCTGCGAAACGAGATGGGCAGGGCGATGTCTGGTGCAGAGAATGTCTGGTGAGCATTCCACGTTCTATGCATATGTAACAGACATTCTGAGGAAGTGTACGCAGCTTCTGCTTCCGTTGCACGTGAGAAATCCTAGCATGGAGTCACCAGTCCAAACGCTCGTGGCGTCACATACAGGTCGCAGCACAGGAATAGGGGGCGGGCCTTTCATTGGACCTCAGTTGACAGGCACGACGACCATTGCACGACAGTTTACGGGACGTGGCGCCGGGGGAGATATCTTGCGGCAGCTCACGGGCGGAGGAATGAGCCCGACGAGACAGTTGGCGGGGAGTCCGACTAAGCAACTGGGGTTAGCGACGCCTCGACCTAGACCGAAGAGTGTGATCGGGATGAGGAACAGCAGATCGATAGACGAGGGGAGGGGAATGTATTTGGTGCGACAGATGACGGGTGGTAGTGGGTCATTTGGGGTGTGAAATAATAGCCGTATGTACGTTGTCGTCGGCCCGTTGCCATGCAAGTCGTTGTTTTTGTCTCAGACACCGTGGCGGTATGTCAGATTCTTGACGACGACTCACACTGAACTTGTATTCGAGATGAGTGTAGCACCCTGTTCTATCCTTTGCCTCTTCCTGCGCTTGCTAGCAGTGCCAGTGGCCGCATCAGCATCAGTGGCCATCGGAGCCATCGCCATCCTCCGAGCCCCGCGGTCATCGAGTATCTTTTCTGTAGTGCCCGCTTTCCTTCTTCTCTTCCTTTCCACCACTCTCGCTGATGGCAGCCAATGCATTGACTGCTTGTGACCCTCTCACTACTTGGTATGCATTTTCTCACTCTCTTTCATGGAGTAATAATTGCGAGGTTCGTGCTTCTCTCCGCATCAGCTTTCGATACTGACAGATGCAGGTTGCGGACATACTCTCCGATATTCCTTTCGTATCTGTCGGCATCCTCGTGTTCGGTGTATCACCATTGCTACTTGTCCTACGCAGAGTATCATTGTGAATGCGGCTGATTGCATCCCGTCTCGTCTTCTGTTTATCCTTCCTCACAGATCCTGGCTTTTTGCCTCTGCGTCGCTAGCCTTCGTCGCCGTGGTCGTCGACTTGGGTAAACTCCTTGCCGACGAGGCAGCCCGGGGCACAACCTTGGCAGCCAGTCTACCCGGCATCAGAGCGAGGGAGATCTTGCTCGCCTTGTCCATCGGCTTTCGATTCCTCTTCTATTGGTCGTACGTCGCTGAGCCCCCCCGCAAGTATCTATCTGCAGCATCTACGCCCCTCAAATTTTGTTTAAAGTCGGGTTCTACTCATGAACCTCACAGCGCAAGTTGGTCGCGCTGGGGATGGCCGGGAAAACTCCTGGGGGTCAGCTTGCTGATGGCCATCGTGATTATTACTGCCCTGCAGATTTCATGGCGTGTGGTCTATCGGTTCCACCAGTATAACAGCGTCTATGCCACCGATGCGGCACTAGAGTTGCTCGTGTCTTTCCTGTTTCTCCTGAAGCTCTTGTTGAATACCGTCACCGCCGACTCGCCCGATGACATGCCGGTCCATACATTGAAAGAGTGTCTCGCCCCGATTTGCGGGCTCTTGGTCAACATCGCCATTGGTGTAGGGGGACTTCTGTTGTGTGAGTTATCATCTCCCATCTGCCTCCAGGGTGCCTTATCTTCTCTGTAGTCGCTTTCACTGAATCAACGGTCGGTCGGCTACTTCAAGCCCTTGAGGTTTCTATCATCGTCGTGTTTGTTGTGGTCATCGCCTTCTTCAAACATCACGATATGCCTCTTGCCGCCCCCTCATCACAAGATGCAGGGCCCAGAGACCCCCCGTTCACACTCCCCGAACCAATTCGCGGATCCACGTTCAGGATAACCACGCCGTTTGTCCAGACCCCACGCATGTCCACGGTCCTTGGGGCGGCAACCCCAAACGGAAATTCAAGTCGTGAGATGCTCCACACTTCAGCGCGTCGTTCGCTGAACCACGTATCGTCCTGGATGTCATCCAAGTTCTCAAGAAACCGTTTGCGTAACGGGGACGAAGAAGTTAAGCTCTGGAACGCTGAGAACGTAAAAGCGAACCCTCCGTATGCTGGAAGTATGGTCACAGAACTGCAACCTAGCAGTATCGTGTCATCGCAGGAATCCAGAGAATGGGGTGAACATGTACGCGAGGCACCCACTAATCACCTGTCGGTCGTTTCTGCTTTAGATGCTCAATCTCAAATAGCGAGGTCCATGAAAGGCTCCATACACAGTGGTCAAATCCTACACTATACTCGACCTGACCTTCCGCGGCGTATGATTACACCCCAAGTTCAAACGGACTCGACTCTGCTTTCGTCCGCTCTTCCGTCGGTTTCCCCTGGAACAACGCACACAAGAAGTATGGAAATGACCCTGCAAGACTCCCCCTCTAATATCCAACCGCTCGCAAGTGCTTCCGAGTCGAGAACGTCGCTAGAAGAGCTGCTGAGACAGCAGAGTCAGCTAGATCGGAGCATAGAGGCACTCAAGTTGTTTTCCACGAGAACGTCCATCGATTCTGATGTGGTCTTGAGCCGCCAAAGCGTGGAACTGAGTCGTTCAGCGTCCATTGGTCAAAGAACCATTTCTTCTGACGTCTCCTTGAGTAACTTCCCTGTTCCTCCTTGGTCGACAAACCCAGTACCATCGCTTCCATCATCCCCAGGCTTGTCGGCGATCAAACGTCTGCGGGGAGACAGACGTGTTCGCCTTGCTGCTGCTCGTACGACTCCCGTTGAAGACACATATACTTCATTCCCTCCCAAGTCTGCTGCGTCTCTCGTTGACATCCCAAGCTCCCCCCATTTGTATAGCATTCCGCACACGCCCGTGGGTGGAGAGCACGAGCGTCTTTCTGCAGTGACAGGAGAGCCTCCTCGGCCTGATTCTGGGGGAACGCAGTACAATGTGACTTCATTCATAGGCGGTAGGTTGTTCTCCGGTTCCGATGAGAGCGTTTCTGACGTTTTCGAAGACCTAGCGACACCTGGCGAACCGAAAATAGTGAAGCCCTGGTTGTTCAGGGAGAGGGGGAGCGGACTGAGCGTCGGGACCTCCGAAAGCAGCTCAAGTATCTGCCTAGTCCCTCCCCGCATGCTGCCGTTGGAGAGGCAGCTCGCACTCCCCTCAGGGTCGTCCCAGGGAGATGTTGTAGATGAACCCGCGGTTTTCATGGTGCACGAGCGAAGGACTCACTCTCCAGGGATCTCCATTTCCCCACCAACCCCTGCAACGCATCCGGGCGATGCGGGAGATAACACGACGACAACCGGACCTCCGCGAGAGTCTGGCTTATCTATATCCCCATTGGCAGGGGGAGCTTCCAGTAGGTCTCAGAAGACGTTTATACGGCCAAGACCTCCACCACTGGTTATCAAGTCAAATGCTGGACAAAAACCTAGCAGCTCGCGAGTACAGGTACTATGGGATGACTAGGTTTCTGTACGTTTCAGCGTGATTCTGTCGCATTACACACATACTACTGTCTTTGTATCGGTTGTTATTGCGGAGCAATCACGTGCTTTCCTTGATGCTAATGTGAAGCTTAATCGAAATGGGTTCTACGGGCGTTGGACAGCATGTTGTGTCCTGCACACTCTGCCTCTTACTTTCACCATGTCCGCATTTCCTGACTATTATAATATCCTTGGCGTACAGAGATCAGCGTCTTTGGAGGACATTAAGCAGGCTTACAGGAAGGAGTCGCTGAGGTATGTATATAATTACGCAGCCGTTGACGTGCCGCCATATCCTCATCCTCATCTCACAGGACGCACCCAGACAGATTGACAAATGCAACTGATGCTGAGAAGAAAGTTGCCACGGAGAAATTCCAGGTAGTTCCTTGCTCTCCTGCGAGAATAACGCCGCAGTCCATTGCTCATAGTACTTAGGCAGTTGCGGATGCATACTATGTTCTCTCCGACCCTGTACGAAGGAAGGAATATGACGCTCTTTATTCCTCTAAATCGCAAAGCGACAAGAGCGCTGACCCAAAGGCCTCGTCGAACTTCTTTCGCCAGTTCGACAGCATGTTTGGCAGCGCGGCCACTGGTGGTACCTCATCCCAGAACAAAGGACAGGAGAAGCGGCCTGATGCTGAGAACGTCTTCGCCGATGTTTTTGACGAGGTACGAATCTACCTTGGAGGATATTCTCTGGTATTTGCTGAATCTGGCCAAGCTTCTTCGCCCAGAAGTCGAACGACACACGCCCTGGTGGTCATACCTCGGTGCTGCGTGTGGCGGAGGTGAGCCAATCGTATGAGGGAATATGAACTGGTCCTTACTTTACTGACAGGCCTAGGCTTCATCGTGGCCAACGTGCCAGGCCTTGTGCTTGGTGCATTTGCTGGTAATCGATTGGGCGCAATTCGCGACGCCAAAGGTAAAAGCGTCGCTGCGGTGTTCTCAGAGCTTGGCGCGACCCAGAAAGCAGAGGTGCGTTTTCGATAACTATTCGTCAACCGAGCCACCTTCCGATATCTGTTCAGATTCTCCGCGCAATCGCTGTCAAGGTGCTGGGTTCTGCCCTTTAGCTAGGTTGACGATTGTCGGACTATTTGCGTAGGATACTTGTATGCCCGGATCTCCACCTGTACATAGTATGTTAGTCACTTCACTGAGGCGCTGTCTTTGTGTCGCGGATGGGCTTTTTTTCACACTCGGTTGTTGTATTTGTACAGTTGTCTCTGATGTTTACTTGTACCAAACACGATCCTGTCTGGTAGGAACCTCCAGCACCATGGCACCACTAATACACGTTGCTGCTGCCATCGATCAGGATCAGAACCGTAACTCAGGTCAGCCATTGAATATCGAGACTACCCACCTGAAAACGACTCGGCTTTCCCGCAGGACGCAAGGCAACACTCCGACGCGCTGCGAGCGTGCCTGCCATCAGTCGGCGAGAAAATCCACGGCTAGGTAATATGTGACGCGCCGCTCATCCTGTTCTTTTTATCGCATTGACCTCCATCGTCGCAGAGTCTCTACGGTCGAGAAAACAAAGTGAGTGTACATGAACCCACGTGGGCTGAGAGGTCTCTGATATCGGCTTTAGGCTCGTTCTGGGATGTCAAAGACATACCATCGTCAAGTTTTCCCATTAGCGTGGCTGGTAAAGGCGAAGGCTATCCTCCAACTCGACTCACCACCGCAGCACGCGGACGCAAGCGTGGTCCGTCGCCTCGTGGCACACCCCAAACGGATCCCATAGCCAGTACATCGGCGTCGGTGGCAGAACTAATCCCTGACGGTGAGCAACGTCCTCGGAAGAGACGTAGACGATCCCCGGTTCCTTCCGCCGCAACCAGTTCATCTCAGTTCTCCGCACCGTCACAATCGCGTATACGCACTCGATCGAGGGTTGGTTCTCCCGTGACGGATGTGGAGTATGTTCAACCGTCACGAATCTCTGCTCGTCTGAAGCGCAGGACTCATCCTGTTATCAACTATCGTAGCCCGGATATCTATACACATCTAGCAGATCCAGATAGCGCAGGACACCTACTCAGCGAACCGTCGACCAGCTCTCTCATGCTTTCCACTTCAAAGGATTGTTCGCAGTCGGTTGGAAAACCTAGGGGTCGCCGAAGGAAGACCATCGACCTTGGAGACGAGGTTACGAAAAAGAGTCTAATGGAGGAATGGGCTCAACTGCGTCAATCGCAGGGTGCTCTTCCACTTTCTGGGATCGATCAAAACGCTTGCCCCAGCAAAATACTTTTTCGCGACACTCAGAATGGCAGTGCATCCGTTTCATCTTTGCAGCTCCAACCAACTACCCAGGGAAACCTGCCCGATCCTGGCCTTGTGGAGAGCCAGACAACGACCGTTGCCGGCACCTCACAATCAGGAGTGGTCAGCCTTCCCCCCAGTAACTCGTCTTTGGTTCCAATGGATCTTGGCGATGGCTTGCCAGCCGTGCCAAATGCATCTGAAAATCATAATGGCTCAGTACGCCCTGGTGGCGAAACTGATCAACCCACGATTCCCGGCAAAGGTGTTGAAGCCTCATCGATACCGGTCACCGATCTCCGTGTGGACGAAGACTTTCCTAATGCCAAATCGACCGGCGCCCCAGATCTCGCGTATCACCATGAAATGCTGCAACTCCATGGGTCATCTCCTCCGGCACCCTCTACCTTGTTCTCACGAGACGGTCCCGTTTACGTCAGACATAATGAACAGGCGAAGGCTTCGGGCATCAACGATGCGCCGAAGGACAGCCACTCAATGAACATGTCCCAAATGTCATCTTTAGACAGCGGCACCGTTCAGTATGATTTTGAAGAAGAGTTCTACATGCTCGACATTCCGGAAATGTTCACCTTACCATGGGTTCCCGTGTCATCCCATCTCTATGTGCCACCCGGTCTCGGCAAACTCATATCTGGTAAGTGGGTATTCTTGGCGTCTTTGAATCTATTTCATTTATTCTTCAACAAGGGATGCGGGAGCAACTTGCGATGGCGACACGAGCTCGTCGAAGGGCAGAAGAGCTGTACCAAGCAGAGTTGAGCCGGCGAATAAGTGCCGAGCGAGTCGTAGAAGAATTACAGACAAGGCTGGAGGAGAGGCAGGATGCCTTTGCCGCAAATGCAACGTGTTTGAAAAGACAACGTGCTTCCTCTGCTCCGTATCAACCTGACAGTGATTCGTGCTGCCCTCCTACCCCTCAAGCTGCAGTGAACACCTTGACTATAACAAGTCGGGAGTCGCATTAACGTTCTGTTGGCCAATCGAGCATTTGGAGGATCTAAGTCTCCGATCCGATTTACAATATGAATATGTACATAGATCATGATACATACAAAAAGGTTTTTAGGAGACATATCGAAAGGGAAAGCAATCGACACATTTTGCCTGAAACCCAGAACGAGGTTTCGAAGGAAGGGGAGTCAAAGTTCGATGAAGGTATAGACAAGATGGCTTCTGGCTGGTTAATATTAACGCAATATGTCAAGAAACAACTCTTCTTGGGTCCGTGGTGTGCCCGATCGAAGATTTTAAAAATAAACAAGAGATTGCTAACGATGAAACATGAGTGAAAGGGACCAGCATGATTGCCAAGGCTGTACGCCGCAGAATATGGCGAACGCATTTCAATGCCACAATTCTCCAACCTGGGATTCATATGGTGACGAAACATTCAAAGCTCTGACTGCCTCGTAATCTCCGAGGCCACCAGCTCCGTTTGCCATTGCTAGAGTGAGGGCTGCGATCGCCTTGTCCGCGCTGGTAGCGGGGGGCAGGGCAGCACCAACTGATAGATGACATGGTGACCGAGGCGGCGAAACCATGGGGGAGGAAGAGGAGTAGGCGGCATCTTCAGCGTACGAATTTGATAGAAACATATCCTCCGATGAAATAAGAGAGTCAGAGGAAGAACGGGATAATGCTGGCTTGAATGCGCTGGTATGGGAAAAACTTGTAAAGTCAAAGTCGAAAGATGTGCTGAATGAGGTGGAAAGTTCCGTTGACTGATTGGCTATGTTAGGATGGACATGCGATGGATAGCGAGCGAGTGGATAGAAAATGCTAGAAATGGGAGAGAGTCGACCGGAAGAGTTGGTCTCGGGATGCAGCTGGAAGTCGCCGTCTTCCATTGCTCCAAGGCTACATGAACGCTTTTGTCTCGGGTGGAATGAATCATTACCGAGGTCGCTGGAACAAAACAAGACGTCGTCGTCATCTGATGCTGCACTCTTTCCAGTCACCCTGGTTGTGGGTACACTGGGGGAATAGCGCTTTCTGCGGCGCCTCTCGGCGCCTCTTGGGCGGGAGTGTTGAGCGGATTTGGAGCGCGAATCTTCGAATTCGCGCATGCGCTTGACGAACCCCTCGCCGTTCTCTTGGACGCTTCGCTGAAGCTCCAGGAAGGCCGCCGATCGGAGGCGAGCGAGATCCGATTGGGAAAATTCGCACGCATCGTCCGGAAGCGAAGACGGGGCGAAAGAGGGGCTACGATGGCGGGTAGCTAGATTGCCTCTGCAGAGGCGATGACTAGGGAAAAGAAGGAAGTCTGCGGAGGATGCAGGGAAGAGGGGCGTGTGTGGAGGGGAAGAACAGGAGCTCGCTGTTAGGCTATCTGCGGAAGCGGGCGTGGAGCTGCGAGTGGGATGGGTAGGCTGGAGAGGGCAGGGAGGTGAGGGGAGCGACAAGACAGGGTAGAGAGAGAGAGACGTACTGAAATGTCGTGGCGGGGTCTCTTTCCGGTCCTCCAGATATCGAGGTGACATCGCTGAGGGTCAGGGAGTGTGGGAGTGTCGCGGTGGGAGGAGTGGGAGCGCTTGTGGGCAGGACGCCAGGAAGAGACGGGGACTGGTGAGGGAGACGGAGAGGACGCTGAGTGGGATCGGCGACGACAGCTGAGCGCGAACGACGACGACATCGACAGCGATGACGACGAAGCAATCTCGTCCGGGACCAGACCGACATCATATGTATGACGTGACACTGCCATGTCACGTCACACCACCCTTACGTACAGCAAATGAGACACCCCATCCACCCTACAAAACACCACCTCGTGTTCTGTCCTCTCCCTCGCCCCCCTGTCCTTGCCCACCTCCTCCCCAATAAGCCATCGAGGCAGTCGGCGTCTCAGCATCCCGTCATATTCCGAATCATCACTGCTGCTCAAGGTTCGCAAGACGTTTTCGAGTGCCGCCATCCTAATGTTCGCGCAAGTGTATACACCTAACAAACCCCTCTGCAACCGTGCCTTCACTGTGAATCCCTACTTACCGGTGG